>PVJA010006827.1:0-71315 GCA_004027025.1 Myocastor coypus
GGTGCCTAAGCTTTCCTACCCAAATGCTTTAGACCACTGGGCCATCTTGCCAGACCAATATTTTCTTCTTATTCCCATCTTATATCAGTAAATATAAAATGCACTTTAGTGTCTTTCACAGCTATTTCTTTTTGAGCCTTGGGGATAACTGGAAAAAGTACAAATTATTTAATTATGTGTGAAAATAATATAATCTTATGATATTAACATGAAGTGCAAGCAGGAACTGTTGCTGCCATGATTATTTCAGCACACGATGATTATATCAATTAACTTTATTTTATCTAAAGCACTTTACCTAAAGTACAGGCTGCTATCAGGTCTTTCTGCTCAGGAAGAGGTGGACACAGAGAGGGGAAGAGCTCAGTCGGCTGCTTGCATGGTGTGCTCTGGGCCCTGGCATGAGCCCCAGCACCAAGAAAAGAACTAAGGAAGAGAAAGACAAGTGACTGCATAATTAAACTGAGTTAATCCTCAGCGTTTTTACAGGAGAAAAGAACCTCTTAATTTATCCCTGCTTAGTAGGTAATTGAAATTTTGAAATTCATTTGAAACGATCTGTTGTATAATATTCACTGAACATTTTATCAAGTGACACTGACGGTATCAACGTTGAAGTTATCTTTTCCAGAGGTGGCAGGACTCTGGCCCTTCCAAAGTTCTGCGGTGGTGCAGGTACTGATGCCAGCTCATGCCTTAGACTTCAAGCACATCCAGAAAGGTGACCTCACCCTGCTGGGTCTGCACAAACCTCCCAGGAGTTGGACTAAAAGTGGTGCTAAGAAAGCCGGCAGGCCCTGCTCTGTGTCTCATCCATTTGTGTCCAGATCATCACTGTTCATGTTTTAGCTACTAGTTGTTAGTTGTCACCAACCAGAAAATATTTTATTCTGTCTTTCCTTGAGCTCTTGTTTCCTATTAAATTTCAAAATTACATACTTTGACTTCTATCTCTTCATCTCTATGTCTCTGTCTCTTTTTTCTGTCTGTCTCCTTTCTTTCTTTCTTTCTCCCTTTCTTTCCTCTCTCTCTCTCTCTCTCTCTCTCTCTCTCTCTCTCTCTCTCTCTCTCTCTCAGATGGGATCTCACTATGTAGACTAGGTTGGCTGACTCCAACTCACTTTGTAGCCCAGGGTGGTATTGAACACCTGGTGATCCTCCTGCCCAAGCCTTCCCAGAGCTGGGATTACAGGCAAGTGCCATCACATCCAGTTTATTTTTTCATATAAAATAATTTCTTTTCCAGTTTTACATTTTTGTTGCCTTTGGTTACGGACAAAGACTTAAAATCCTTAAAGCAGCTGGCCTGTGATTTCCCTACATAGATTCTCTGGTAAACAAATGCTTTTGATCTTATCGGTAATCTCTATAGCACTGAGCAAGTCTCTCTGAGCCCTGACCTTTGAAATACAGAGTGATGTTCACATCAAGACACCTTGTCACCTGTTTTCCACTGTCCTGGATATGCATTTCTCTGGGTGACCAGCACAGTGTCTGTGTTTATTTGTACAATTCTGTCTCCTCCTTGGCTCACTCTGTACCCTCCTGTCACACCCATTCTCTGGGAGTGTTGGCTCTGGACTCTCTGCAGCGGGGCAGAGCCCCTTCTGAAGGAGCCACAGAAGAGCCTTCCTGTCTCCCTGAGCACAGTCCTGAGCTCCCCGCTTTGCACTAGCTCCGGGCTCAGTGCTCCCCGCAGAGGTGTGCTCAGCACCCTACTCAGTCCCTGAGCAACTCCTTTCCTATTGGCTTGGCAAACTGAGGGGAACTCTTTCTCCTACAAAATAGGCAAACTAATTCTGCCTTTTTATAATCTATGGAGATTAAGTGGTTTTTTACCTAGGAACCTCGTAATAGGCACGGAGTAAGGGTCACACTTGCACCGACAGCACTCTGTAGCTGCAGATTCTGTCAGCATCTTCCTGTGGGCCTGAGGAACACCCCTGCTGCTCGTCGGCTCTGGCCTCAGTTACACTTCCGGGGAGAGGAGGACGCAGGGCCTCGAGCCTCAGCCCACATGGCTTTTCCCCGCAGCTCTCTTGTTAATCCCACGTTCTCGCGCTGCGCCTCACTCCACGCCGCGGCCTTTGTCTGCACCCCCACTCTGCCAATCCGTCCGCTCCTGCCCCACAGCGCTTCTGCACCTCAGATTCCTCCTCTTCAAAACTCAACCGAAGCCCACCTCTTCCTGAAGGCTCCCCACGCTCTGGAGGATTTCTTCCTCCCTCTAGCAACTTCTTTTTTACTTTTCACAATTCTATTCTCAAGTCCGGTTAATCTTTTTTTTTTTTCTCGATGATATGCTTCTGCCTAGTTGTATCTTACACTTAAAATAAAGCTTTGTTCATTTTACAACAAAATCGCCTGACTCTGTCTTAGCTGGCACAGAAAGGCCTCCTCTTGTTGTACTTGCTGTTTTGGGATGAGATCTCACTATGTAGCCCCAACTGGCCTCCACCCCATCTTCTTTCAGCCTCAGAGTAGGGATGCCATGTTCTTGACATCTTGAAACCTTTAGAATTGACTTTCATGAAGGGCTAGGGAGATAGCTCCTGGGCATAAGTGCATGCTTGGCAAGTGCAAGGTCTTGAGTTTGAACCCTGGACCCACAAAAAAAAAAAAAAAGAATTGTCTTTCATGAGCTGAGAGATACATTTTAAAGAGTTAACCTGAAATGGGGGGCCTGTACTCAGAGGCGACCCTAAAAGATCCTACATGCACCAATTTGGTCACATGAACAAAAAACTGAGGTGGTCATTATTTAGGTATTAATTATCTATGATGGGTCAAAACAGGGCTTAGTCTAAATGGCACACACTGAGAGTCAATTCATATGGAACGCTTTTTCAAAAGTGAAGCTACAACCTTCATATCAGCACAGATAAGGACATCAGAGGTCCTACATGGAGACAATGCAGGAAAGCAGCGGGAACCTGCCCTCATGGCGTTTTCAAGGCCCTCTTGTACCATGGCTCTAGCCCTGTTGGTCTCTGCTGGGAACAGCAGAATTCCACAGTGGGCAGTATGCTTCCATTTGTAATCGTTTGCAATTAATTCATAATGTGATGGATATATATATATATATATATATATATAATATTATATTATATTATATTGTTATTGTTATTTTGTGGTACAAGGGACTGAACTCAGGACCCTAAACATGCCAGGCAAGTGCTTTTTCTATTGAGCTATCTTCCCGGCTATGATGGATAAAATTGTGTATCACTTACATTCACACATAAGTATGGTTAGACACACGAAGTTGAAGATCTGCAGGTTCTTAGAAAGAGAAGAGCCGGAAATGTCTAACTAAAACACCACATTAATACGAGAATGATTCCCTTTGATCATTTATCTTAGCTTTTAATAGTAAGACAATAGTTAAATGGTACAGAGAATTTTTTTTTTTTTACCTTAAATCATTTAGCTTTGTTAGTAAAGAAAGATTAGAAAGTCATAGCCGCTTGCTCTAAGGAGGTAGCTTTGTCTGACCCCCAGCCGCTGACAGCCGAGCGCCAACCGCCTTACACAGGGCCCACACCTTTGGGAAGGACAGGAACCCTGGAGATCACAGCAGTGCCTGCCCACCGCCCCCTTCTCTCTAGCAGCTTAATTTCTGCTTCACCCCATCCCCAAACTCTTGCAGCCCCTGGAATCTGCCAGCCCTAGCTTAGGTCACCAGCAGATCCACTTCCATTCATTCTCTCCTTTAAAGTTTCTGTTAGCACACGCTTGTGATAGATGATGGCTCTGCTCCCTGTGATAGCTCATGATTCTATCTGGTAAATACACCACGATCCATTCTAGCCAGAGATTCATCCTCTTCACCGTGGGGAGCTGCTACAGCGATACAACACACGCCAATTCTTCTTCCTCCCCTTTCCTCCCCCACCTTATATTTTTTCTCCTTTACATTTATAAAATATTTCTCTCCTATTAATATCCATCTGTCAGGTTGGTCCGAATGCACTTATACTTCGAGTTTTTCAGATAAACCGTACAGTATTTAGGCTTTCCTCATTTATGTGCCTCACTTATTTCACCTAATATTTTTTCACTTACAATTTCAGGTACCCCAAGTTAGAGTTCGGTAGGAGATAGTTTTATGCAAATTTTGTCTACTGAATCACTAATGGTAACTAAAGCTGCAGCTATTTGTATATATTCTGATGTACGTTCTGCATAACATATTCCTGAAATTTTTTCCTAAAGCATTTTCTGGGTCAAATATAAATTTTGTGAATAGGAACAATTCATAAAATAATGAAAACATTATATATATAATAAGTAGCCATTTTCCAGTCTATCAAAGTCCTTATTTCAATATTAGATTTGTTACTTAGTAAAAATACTTATGCGAATAAATGTACACACAGGCACACATAAGTATACGTATACACTGGTGCACACACACACATACTAAATAGCTATACTTTCTCAGTATTAAACAAATGGCAATGCAACTTTTAAAAACATCTTACAAACTATTCTTATTATTTCTTATTCAAAAGCATGTAAACATATTCTTTGGACATAATTCAAAACAGTTTCATCTACTAACATATATATATACATATATATATATATGTTATATATATATATATATATATATATTTATATATATATATATATATATATATATATATATATATATATGTTTTTCCAAATATATATTTCCATTTTAGGGAAGGGTCTACAGGGTGTTCAGAGTTTCACTACTAGACCAGACTACTAGTAATCCAACTGTTTACAGCCTTCCAAGAGCTGGGATTACAGACACGCGTGCCACCGTGCTGGTCCGGGGATCGAACCCCCAGCCCATGTACCTGCTCGCAGGTACTTTAATCTGCTGAGCTATTTGGCAGCCCTTATACCGCATGTTTCTTCCATCAACATTTGCTATTTGTGGAGCCGGGGGATAACTCAGTAGAATGAGTGTCTGCCTAGCAAGCACAGGGTTCTGAGTTAAGTCCCCGGTACTAGGAAAGCAAAAAGTGCTATTTATGTTTAAGACTGAATTGTGTGCATGTTAAACAGGCACCAGACTCGTAGCATTTCTCGCGTGGTCAGTGGTCATTAGAAGGGCAGTAATTTCTGATTCCCGGAGTGCTGAAGGCAACATTGCCACTGTTCATGAAGTGCAGCGCAGGCACCCAGCCAGGACAGAAGGAGCCAGGCGACCAGCAGCGCTCCTCGCCCACCTACCTTCCGGATGGTCTTGGACACCAGCATGTCCCCCACGGGCATAAGGACCCCTCCCAGCACAGCCAGCACTGCACCGATCACGGCCCCAGCGATGAGCCCGCAGTTCCGGTCGCAGCCCATGACTCCCCTGCAGGCGGTCAGCCGCGTCTCGCACTCTCAGCTCTGGCTACGGCTCCTTCTGTGAGGTCTGGTTCTATCTTCACTGCAAGATCATAAAACAGAAGTTGAAACAACGGCACCAAAAGATCAAAGTACAAAGATACACAAAACCGGGGCAGACTATTTGGCCAGCTGTAAGCACTTCTCTGGTTTGCCAACCTGACTTTCCAGGTTCTTCTGCCATGGCCTGCACCTACCTACCTACCTACCTACCTACCTGCCTGCCTGCTTACCAGAAACACTGTCAGGGAAGCGTTTCCTGAGAAGTCTTCTCTTCGCTCTCCTCTTGTGGGTGATTAAAGTTTGAGGAAGGCAAACCAAGCTCCTGGGCTTTCTCCCTCCACACCTTCCCTCTACCCAAGCCAGCGCCTGCCTCAGTCTCCTACCCATCATCTCCAGCCACACACAGGCATCTCCATCTGGTCAGGGCTTCTGCACAGGGCAAGGCCAGAGCTGGCCCCTTCTCTAGCCCATTGCTAAGCAGCTAAGGTCATAGAGAGGCTGCTCATACTCTACCTTATGCAGCAGCAGACAGCGAGGTACAGCAGGAGTTTCACGAGTAAGTGATTGAGTCTCAGGATGAATCAGTTCTTCTGCTCATTGATAAGCTACCTGAGGAACACAGAAAGCTGAGTACATAGGGGAAACCCACTGGCTGAAGACTGATACTAGGACATGTCCGTTGTCATGATAATCATGACTGATAGAAGAAAACTCTATCTATAAATGCAGTGATGGATTAAATGTTTGTCTATTAAGCAGTATGGAAAATGCTGATTGAAGTGCGTTTACTTTTTAGATAAAGTGCATTTTATTTTAAATTTCATTGTTAATGAATTTTAGGAAGACCAGATGAAAATTTCCAGAAGACTATGTAGACTAGGTGAAGAAAACATATAATGTAGAAGATAGTTTGTTTCAACAACAGGTTTGGTTTTTCACTTGTCTTGTTATATACATATACATATATATATATGTATGTATATGTATATATATATATATATATATATATGAATATTAGCACATTGTTACATGGAATGATTCAGGCCAATTTTATTAAAGTCAATTAGGTTTTGGTATTACGCATTTCAGTTGGCTCACCTTACTTGTGTTATCATCATATAAGAGATGGTTATTATATAAAGGATGAATTAAAAACAATTTATGAATGAACAGATTCTGTACCAACAAAATTAATGAGAATATATCACTTCAGATCAATGCTGCAAAACCCATTTACCTGAACTGTATTGATTATAAAATCATTTTCTTAAATGATGAACTTGGCCTGCCACTGATACAGTCAGACTATGACTTACAGCTTATAAACTGACACCTTTTAGTTCAAAATCCACAGAGCTAAGAAAAACATATGCAGGAGACAGACCACAGAAGCACACTCAAAGATTTTGACAATGCAGTCAGTGAAACAGTGAAAATTACCTTTCTTTTTTTAAAAAGAAAATTCTATATGTACATAACATGCAATATGTATGGAAAACTCAAGATTATTTAATTTAAGACTACTGTTTTCAAAAAGCATTAAACTAATGCACTTGACAAGAAAACACTCATTTTTCTAGAATAATTTCTTATTTCTTATTTGCCTAACCTTATATCTCCCTTTTCTATTTATTTTTATTACTTTTAATAAGAAATAACAATGTGAGTTTCAAAACATGTTAGTAGTACATTTCCAAAATTTGATGCAATGCATATTGTTGTCCTCCTATTAGTTATACAGAGCACAGAGTGTAGATGTTATAATTTTTCAATTCATTATTGCTATGAAAAATATTTTTTCTCATTGAACAAAGAGAAAGTAGTTGCATACATACTCCAATGTTTGATAACCTCAAGGAGTTATTGGTAAAACTGGTAATGTTGAAAGCTGTTGATTTAAGCCTTTTATAGCTCAGAATTCTAATCCAGCTTTTTGTTTTATGCCTTGTGGTTAAACTTTTCTGCTTGGTGGTTTACAGCAAGTTTAATCAAGACCTGTATAGCAAAACATGGAACTTTTGTATTTCCCAAGGTCAGTTAAATCCTCTCAGGATTTACGTTGGAACCATTTACGGTGCTTTGTAGAACTGTTGTCAGTGTCAGCCATCTGGATGAGTCACGGCCATTGCTTAACAAGTTTGCTCTCTGTGAAAGCCTGAGAGAATGTTTTCTCTCTAGGCGACTCTCCTTAGGCACACTGTATATCTTTAGTCCCTTTCCTCTGTAGCCACATAATCTCCTTGAACAGAAATTTGGGAAACCATGGAGCTGTAGGATGTTATAGCACAGGTTCTCTTATGTCCTGAGTCCTCACTGACCTTGAAGGGCTAGGGTCAAAATATTGCCCCAGCCCTTCTTTCTCTCCAGTTTTAGTGATATCTGTGCACCTATGTTTATAGCAGCACAATCTGTAATAGCCAAATCCTGGAAACAAATAAAATGCCCATCATCTGAAGAATGGATGAAAAAGATGTGGTATTTTTATACAATGGAATATTACTTGGCTATAAAGAATGATAAAAATATAAGACTTCATATATAAATGGATGTATCTTTAAGATATATGCATAAGCAAAATAAACCAGACCTCCATGTGTAAATATTGTAATAGTCTCCCTAATGTAAAAATTCAAAAGAAGAAATAAAAATGGAAAGGCATAACACAGCTAAATGGAAATCAAGGACCTAAGGGTTAAACAATGAAATAACTATAAGCAGAAAAGATAGGAAGCATGACAGGGGCAAAGCTATGCACTTATATACACAAGATGAATTAGATAATGGTCCTAGGAACCTCCCAAATGTTTTTGACACTGAGGATAGCAATGTGTAACAGTAAAAATATGCTTGGAATGCCTGTCATTCTGGTCTATTAGATGTGTGCTGCTTCTAATGTAATTTCCGTTACTGTTATACTCTCTCAAGTAAATGGTTGATTTACAAGAAAACAAAAAGGGACATTAAATGAGAGTAAGAGACTAAGAAAAAATGCCATAGGATTGACTGGCTACAATATGGTATATACTTAGATTTCTAAATGTGTAAAAATGTGTAACTGCTTTTGTCACATTCTATAGAGATTTATCAGTATATCAACGATTGATAAAAATTACCAATTCCAAGTCAAGTCTAAGATGCTTGATACTCACAGACAATGATGTCATGCTCAAGTACCTATGTTATAGAGTAAAAGTATCACTAAGCTTTTCTTCCGGAGGGTCAAGAATATAAGTTTACAGCCCAAAAATGACCTTTCTTCATGGTCTCTGTTTTTACTGAGGAAGCTTCCTTGTGACAGAAGTTTCATTCCTATGATTTAATTACTATTTGTTTCTATTTCAGGACTCACTTCTTTTTTTTTTCTTTTCTTTTCTTTTTTTTTTCTTTAAAGCAGTGGCTCTCAACCTCTCTAATGCCATGACCCTGCAATACAGTTCCTCATGCTGAGATGACCCAAACCAAAAAATAATTTTGGCTACTTCAAAACTGTAATTCCAAATAAATAATATTTTCCGATGGCTTTAGGTGGCCCCTGTGTTTTGGTCGTTTCACCCCTGCAGGGGTCGCAACCAACAGGTTCAGAACCACTGCTTTAAAGTATCACTGGGAAGGCCAAGAAAATAATAGTAAGGGTTTAACATAAATCAGAGAAGCCTAAATTTTCTTCTTATCAATTTTGTGATTTATTCTCAGTTACTTCTCAGACTTTTGCTTGGCTTGTGCCATTACAGGTAGGATATCCTGGAAATCCACACCCACACACAAGGCAGCACTGGTAACTAAGAAGCACAGGTCCCCTGGGGTCACATGCTCACTTTGCAAGTAAGAGGGAAACACAGAAGACAGAGAAAGTGGTGCATTTTCCCTGCAAATCTCTATGTCTTACTGGATGCGAAGCAACTGGCCCTGCTAGTTGTCTGGGTTGGAGCAGGAGGATGACTCTACTGGTCAATTCATGCAACAGGCCTCCTCCTACGGCTTTGGCTAGCACTACCAGAATCGAGCAGAACAAGATTCTTAAGGCTCAGAAGCACTGAATGTGTCCATTAGAATTTACTTTGTCAAATATGACAAAGAACCCTAACCTTGTCTTGAAACAGTCTTCTAAGCAAGCGAAGTATTCCTAAATAGTAAATGATGCTCAGGCATTCTGTACGTGGGAGCTGAACGATGATTTCCACTGAGTGCACCCAGGGCAGCCATCAGAATGAAGGGGCCTCGGCTCAGGGCTGGGGATCTGAGATCGGGAAACTGGAGGGTAGATCAAGGACGAGCCACCTTCTTGCCAGGAAGAACAGGGAAAGCACTAAGTTTTTCTATCCCTTGTGTGCTATATGCGAGACACAAAAGCTAAGAAGTGATCAGAGTGATGACGTCAAGAGCGAAGCCGGCCCTTCGCTTCAGTCTTACGTAGACGACCAGCAGGTACTCTGCGTATGATGACACCGTAGCAGGGACAACCCCGAGGCCGCCTGGCTTGGTTCTACCCCTGCTCCAGGCTCCCTTTGTCACCTTCTAGGAAGCCTCAGAGAGCCTCTGGACAGAGCTACAGACAGTGAGCCCGTTCAACCAAGCGGCAGGAAATTGCTCACCTCGTCGTGGTTTTGTGGCCGCGAAGTGCGTCTATGTAAGGAAATGTAACTCAAGTACTTAGTCATCGCTTTTGGAAAGTTGTTTGATCCCCATATCGGTTTCAATGAAACTTAGTTATTGAGCATTGCTATCACTTGGAAGCTTTCTCCTTTCCTCAAGTAGACCCAAGGACTCTTGACTTTCTTCAGGAGGCTGCTGCATCTGGTGCTCCGTACTGCAGGTCGTGAGCAGCGTTGCCCGCCTGCCACAGAAGAAGCCGATCCTACATTGTGCCCCCAGCACGCACATGTGCAGGGTCCGTGGCAGCTCTGTTTTCATCCCCACATTGTCTCTGCTTTATCTTCACCTACGTTGTTTCTCTGTAACATTTTAGTATTAAGGCATGCCCACGAGGAGTGTAGGACGTTCGTTTTTCTTAGCATAGGGTTTTACTGATTAAAACAGGTCATTGTTGCATTTGATAAATTTAGGTTAGGTTTCACCTTATGCTTGTATGTGGCTCAAAAGAAACAGGCCAGGCAGTGGTATCTACAACACTTACTTCCTGATCACATGAACTCCAGTCTATACATAAGGGAAAGGATAATGGTAGACACAGCAGCCCAGCTTGAAGTATGGAGAAAGAGAGAGGTGTCAAAAGGGCAAGCTCTCCGATCTCACTCTTCACACACCTGTCTTGATCTCATGGGTAGGTCATTAGCTGTCAAGACAGTTTCTAGTCTGTAAAGGGGTTGCTTTTGTAGATTTCCTGAGCAGCTCCTGCTCGCTTAGGCTGACTTTAAAAGAGGGAACAAACATAGACCATTTTGCTTTCTATCAGATTAATAGAGCAGTGTTTGTATGCTAAATATCTGAAGGAGATGGCCTTCTTCACAGTAGAGCTGAGTCTCTCTGCTTCTCAACGCCTGAGGTCAGGTGAGAAAATAGAATGCTAGTGTAGTCCCATGAGAGCCTATTAATTATTCCCCTCTAGTTAAAGCTGTGTTCCTTGGGAAACTCCACTCAGAAAAGACATGGCCCAGGGTAACAACTGCTGAGATATGAATCAGGAAACGAGGAAGAGTTCCGCTTTCTGGGTTACTCACACCAGTGAGCATCATGACCTGCATTGTGCTCACTGGCCAGCAGCCAGCTGCAATTTCCTGTCCTCTGGAAGCCCCTCTTCTGATTCCTCTTCAGCCAGAAAGCCAGACTGCACACATCTGTGTGCACCATACACATGGTATTCTTTTGATACATAGACTCCTTACCTAAAAGGGCACAAGACACACCACCGAAATCCTGGAGTTACCAAGGGTGCTTAATTCAACAGGTTAAGTGTACATGTAGGAGCAGTTTTTAAAATCTGTTATCTTCCTTTACATGGTGTGACCATCCATCATTTCTATGGGTGATTTTCCTGCCCCGGGTCCATACACAGGAGGAAGACATGTTCAAATCCAGGCTGGAAGGAAGAGGCTTGAGTCTGAAGTCTGGGTGGTTTGTCATGTGTGCACAGGGAGTCGACAGGTCCGCCCCTGTGCACACTATTCAGAGACAGACTTCTCCTTCCAAGTTAAATTCTGCATGCCATCACCATGTGGAAAGGCCATACCCCAGAGGCCAGTCTGGCAGGAAGAGGGGCAAGACCAGGGCCCTGCACCTGAGCAGCAGCTCACCTCCCAATCCTCTGAGTTACCCTGGACCCCACAGAACCCTGTGAGAAGTGGATTAGGAGATCTCCAAAATCTTGTCTTCCTGCAGTTAGCACAGCCCCTTGGTTTACTTTTATTTGAGTCATTTCTGGCTCTATAAAGTTAACAGTAATAGGAAATATGCAGTTGTGCGCAGTGTAAAGCAGCAGTACAGCTTACTAAATTAGACTTATAAAATATTACAGTTAAAGCATTCTTTTGTGACAATCCAAAAAAAAAAATACAATACATGTGCACCACTTCATATATTATACTTAAAATGAAGCCCATCTTTTTAGAGAGTTATAAACCAGGAGTTACTGTGTTCAAAATAATTCTTTACTCATATTCATTCAAATAGGATTATCTAGAACCATCTTTAGTCATTGAGCCCTTGATAGAAATGCTATTTTTTCCCTCACCCAAAATTCTCACTAAGGTTTATAGTGGTGAGAATTAAGAGCTGGCATTCAGAAAATATGGATCCATTTCTGGGTCTTTACATAGGAGTCCCTGGGTCAGTCTTCTCTAATAGGAGTTTATTACATCTCAAGGGGGGCAGTAATGGTTATATCACATACTGTATGAAAATTCTGGGCCACCCAGATAGCTCAGACTAAGAGCCTGCTTAGATAAACATAGGGATCAGGGTTCAATCCCCAACACCACAGGCTGTGCCAGTCCTGCCCCTGGGCATGCTGAGCCAGCCACTGAGTCCAGGCGCAGTGGCACACACCTGTAATCCCAGCACTGGGAAGCATGAAAAGAGTTGGATCACTACAAGTCCAACCTGTATGGTGAGACTCTATTACTAAATACATAAGTTTTTTAAAAAAGCAAAAGAAAATCCCCATCATAGAAATGGTAGTTTGAAATGTTATTTAGTAGCATAATAGCCAACTGTTATTTCAAATAAGTACTATTATAGAAAGTCAAATAGATGTATATACTTTACACAAATAGAAATCACTATTCCGCCTAGAGTGGTGGCTTATGCCTGTAATCCCAGCACTTGGGAGACTGAGGCAAGAGAATAAGTGTGAGTTCAAGACCAGCCTGGGCTGCAAAAGTGAGCTCAAGGCCAGCCTGAACTGCATAATGAGACCCTGCCTCAAAAAGACAAAAAAAAAAAAAAAAAAAAATCACTATTCCTATAGCAGTAACATAGGATGGTGTGTACCATATAAATGCTTATATATAACACTAAAACACCACATAGGTGGAAAGGAAGCCACCCTGTTAGGAAAAGACCCTTGCAAGCTCCACACTATGTTAGTCCAGTGAGCTAAAAAGTTTGTGACTAAAACAGAAAATAACTGCGGAATTAGTTCCTTCAGGAAACATAAATCAAACTCATAGGGTTCAGGTGAATCTGAGTGATTGCGCCCAACATTTCTACAAAAATAAGAAAATAACAGTAATTTCTGAGATAAATTCCAAGCCAATGACCGCACTCTGCACAAGCTCCCATCCCGTTGTAACTTCCGTATTTTCCCCCAGGCTGGCCTGTCATCAAGTGAATCTGTGCTTTGTTAGCTGTTCTGTTTTGGGATGACTTTGACAGATTAAAAGACTTCTGTTTAGATTTTCCCCGGACAAACTCCAAAAGACCAGTGGATTCCCTCCATACCAAGACTATTTGACAATTTCACTCTTGTTTCTTTGTAGACCAAGATGCTTAAAGCAATATTTTCTTTCAACTTTGAAAGACTTTTCAGACTTAAAATTATAAAAGATTTGTATGTCCTGAAAACCCTCACAAAATGTCACTTAATATATTACTTGGCGACCCAAGAAACTGTTCAATTTTCTCTAAAAAATTTATGTCACCTATGAATATTTATAAACTAACATACTGTAGTTTATGAAGCCTTTAGTTAATTTATAGAGGAAAAGTTTTCGTCCACTTAAGCTCAGTGTCATCATTTGAGGAATAATTTATTCATGTATGCAATAAGTGTGAACTATCAAATCCGTTAATTTTGGTTTAATTTTATTTGATTTCCAAGTTTTGTACCAACTACACTAGCTAGACTTCTGCTCATTGTAATATATATATATATATATATATATATTATGATATATATATATCATAATATATATATATTATGATATATATATATATATCATAATGATTACATGCAGTACAGCAATTTTACCTTTATTCATTAAAATATTCTTAAAATGAACAAACCTAAAATGTATACTGCATTACACACATAGACAAAGATCAAGTTTGCCAAAAGTTGTTTAAGTCAGGTTGGAAAGTGAACAACCTCAGGACAATCTAAGGCAGAGTCCTAGCACCTGCATGTGACAGGACTGGGGGACACACGCTGCCAGTCGCCTACAGGTCCCATCACATCGTACTGATCTTCACTGACCATGGCCATCATATCTTAAATTAAACAAAATGTGCAAATGGCCTAAGAACCAAGAGAAGATGTTTCTAAAATTAAATCATATTATCAATCATTTCAATATTAGTAAGTACTTACAAGCAAGCCTAATATTAAGCATCAAGAACTTAAATGCTGTTGGCCACTGAAGCCAAGGTTAATAGCATTTAAACATAAAATGTAGGAAGAGTCACAACTTGATAAAGAAGTTCATCTTGAGAGAAAACCTAGAAACCTTTTAATAATAGTGTACTAATTGTTCTTCTCATTATATAACAATAGAATAATAGAAACCTTTATATACTAGTATCATCTCCCATTGTACAGCAGGTAGAGGAATCTCCAGTTTTCTTAAAGCAAAAAAGTCATACAGGACTTACCTTTCCAAACATTAAGAAGGATTTCTCTGTCAAACACTCCCAATATTTTGAACGGATAGTTCTCCCCAGGACCAAAGGCTGTGCTGCTGAAAAGTCTACCCTGAAGTCTTCATTACTTATATGTGGGAGAGTTTAAGTATGCCTTTAAAAAAAAAAAAAAAAACTGTAACGTCAAGCTAGCATGTGGTTTGTTGCCACAGGAATAAAGGACAACTCAGACTCGGAAGGCCTATTTATAGTCTGGTGAAGACCCATTACCTAGATCTGAAATATCCAGCCCTCCAGCTTTTTTTTTTTTTTTTTTTTTTTTTTTTTTTGGTCAATTTCCCATCCAAGTAAGTCAAAGGACAGAGAAACAAAAGGACCTCACTCTACTGGGCTGCCCCAATATATTCAGACATAGTAGACAGCAGCTACCCCAGCTGTGGAGCAGAGGGAAGCAGAAGTGAGAGGGCATGAAGACACCCACACCCAGGGTCGCAGCTGGACTGGGCTGCCCCACTGCTGAATCATGAGGAAAAGGCCCCTTCTGCTGTCCTGGGCAGTGTGAGGGGGACAGGACTCGAGCCAGCGGTTTTGAAATCAATGATGTCCATCCACAAGCATTACAAACAGACTGGAATAAAAGGAAATAGCCTATTGTTCTAGCTGGGCGTTCAGGACTGTTTATCATTTTCTATGAGGTTTACAGAAGACACAGGAGCACAGAGATCTTTCTACAGAAAAAAAGAAAAAAAAAAAAAAAAAAAAAAAAAAAAAAAAAAAAAAAAAAAAAAAAAAAAAAAAAAAAAAAAAAAAGCCCTTACAGTTCGGCAACAAAACGCAACTTATCCAATAGAGCTGAATTGAATTACTATTGAGGGTGAACTTCCGCTATAACTGTCTATGCCTCTGTCACTATCAAAGAAATGAATTACCTTTTACTTGAGCAATGCAGAGGACCTTACACTGGGCCCCACACGACCTCAGCATGGCCACCCCATTCCGACAAGGAAATTCTCAGACTCACTCAGGTGAGAGCTGCAGATGGCGAATGCAACACAAACGCATGAACCAGAACACAGGGTGACACAAAAATACGACACAGAGGTCTAAAACGCTCTCTCCCATGTACTTCCTAGAAGCCTTGGTAGGACAGCTCCTCCATTCTTAAGTGCCAGGGATGGATCTATACCTGACTCTTGGACCCCACAAAACAGTGGCCACGTTGGCGTGTGACATGTTCACAAATGCCACCTCACTCTCTAAAGAGAGGGAAAAGTAAAGTTAGTGTTAAGTTATGCTAAGGCATAGAAAGAAACACTCTGAACAGCGTCACTGCCAGTAAGGTGTGCTTACGTGCAACCTGAGAAATTAGGAGGGGAAAAGAACAAAACTATTGGGTGAGAAATAAAGCTATGCCCGCAAACAAAATATGGGGAAATAGCAAGAAAACAAGAATTGCTGGTCAAAGCTAGCATAAAGTTGACAGCTGGTGACACTCAGCTAACAAAAGGGGGTTGTGGAAAACAATATCCAATTAAATTGCAAAGAGTAGAAAGAAAATTTATTATAATTGAAGGCACACCAAATTTTAAGTCTGAGAAACACTACACTAGTCCCAGACTGGAAAGACTAGCCTTCCAGTGAGAGAGATCTAAAAACAATGTAATAGAATAATTCTAAGAAACATTACAAAAATCAGCTTATCTTGGGCCTTGGGTGCAACAAAATGCTTTTCAAATGTCAAAATAGTCGCAAATGTTAAAATGTTTAAATATCAGAAATTTTAAAGCCTGGTTAACTAACAAACTTGAAAGCATCCTGTATATATTAAAACAGAAATGTCTGCATTTTGAATGAACAAAGTCTCATTGTTCAACTAAGGAATAAACACACTGAATGGCCCAAACCAGTTTTTAAAAGCCTGTTATTATGTGGACACCACCGTCATCTCTCACCCCCTGATGAAGACACGGGACGCTTATGGGCACCTTCCCTCCTGGCTGGCTTCCAGAAATGATGCCAGGAGTATTGTTGTTTTTCAGTTTGAAAAAAAGAGTTTGAGGAGTGGTGGAATTAGACCTTTAAATTTCTTCTGTCTGCCTTCTGTCCCTGGTTTCCAGGGCTACGGAAGCACGTCTAGATTTATTTGCAATGCAAGGGTAAGGAGGTTTCTGAGAAGCATGTAGTAAACCAGCAACTCACTTTTTTAAAACACCATAGAGAAAATAATACATCTTTAATGTGTGTGTGTGTGTGTGTGTGTGTGTGTGTGTGTGTGCATGTGTGTGTGTCTGTGTGTGTGTGTGTTTCTTGGAATGGAAAAGCTTGGTCCTCTGCTGCTCCCACCTCAGTCTGGTACAGATTGTACATCTGAGTGACATGGAACGTAAGACACTCTATTCAAACGTATACTGAAATGAAAACCTCAGACATGTTATCAGCAGTGGTAAGCACAGACTTCATTCTTGGAAAAGACCAAATTTTTTATCTGCAAAAGGAACAGAGGTTTGGACTGCTAATTCTCAAATGAAACTTTGAAATGCCTTAAAAGATCGCTGTAAGTCTTTGAAGAATTCATAGAATTAAAAGAAAGGCCATCTCACACTAAGTGTATCTTCCAGTTTTAACAATATCATACAATACCGTGAAAACTATGTAAGTACATGTATTTTTTCATCAGTCATCTACATCATGTACAATGTGTTTGTCATATGCACAGTGAACATTCCAGAAACAAAAATTTTCTGAAAAGTGATGTAACTCATTTAAATTGAATTGTTTGCAGCATATTTCTGTCAACGTGTTCTTGGAAAATTAAGATGCAAACATGAAAAAGTGGTAGCCAGCCTTCCGCTTCCACACAGAGACTTTATAAATTTGCAACTGTTCTAAAATACTGATGGAGTTTTTGAGGGCGTTAATGCAGAGTATCAAGTCATCTGAAAATAAGAATAACTTCACTTCTCCCTTGCCTATCCTTGTTCCGTGTATTCCTTTTCTTGTCTCACTGCTCTGGCTACTGTTTCCAGATCTATATTGAATAGGAGCAGTGACAGTGGTCATCTTTCTCTTACTCCTTATTTTAGAGAGAAAGCTTTCAGTTCTTGACTAGTTAGTATGATGTTATCCGCTTGGTTTGTCATG
This sequence comes from Myocastor coypus, assembly GCA_004027025.1. Lineage (NCBI taxonomy): Eukaryota > Metazoa > Chordata > Mammalia > Rodentia > Myocastoridae > Myocastor > Myocastor coypus. Next base: position 17,545 of record PVJA010006827.1, read on the forward strand.
AACTGCTCTTATCAGATTGAGATAAAGACCTCAATTTATGCCAATATCATATCTGTTTAATATTTTTTCATGAATGGTTGTGGACTTTAATGCCTTCACCATGTCTATTGAGAAGATTGGGTGGCTTTAATTCCTCATTCTCTTTCTATGGCATATTTCTTTCTTTGCACATGTTGAAGCATCCCTGAATCCTTGGGGTCAACCCTACTTGATCATGCTCATAATCTTCTTATTTGACACATTCTGTTTGCCAGTTTCTCTCTCTCTCTCTCTCTCTCTCTCTCTCTCTCTCTCTCTCTCTCTCTCTCTCTCTCTCTTCAGTACAGGGTCTCACCATGCAGCTTGGACTTGTAATGATCCTCCTGTCTCAGCCTCCCTAGCTCTGGTGTTACAAGCATGTGCCACCATGCCTGGGTTTCACGGCAGGCATGGTGGCATGGATACCATACTGGGGATCCAACCTAAGTTCTTGTGTGGGTCAGGTAGACACTTACACCACTGAGCTACCTCTCCAGCCCTGTATGCTAGTATCTTGTTGAGAATATTTGCATTTATGCTCACTAGGGAGATCAGCCTGTAGTTCCACTTTTTGGTTGGATCTTTCTCTGGTTTTGGTATCAAAGCTACACTTGCTTCCAGGAATGATGCTAGGAGTATTGCTGTTTTTCAGTTTCAGTAGAGTTTGAGGAGTGGTTGAATTAGACCTCTAAATTTCTTGTAGAATTCAGCAGTGAATCCATCAGAACCTAGACTTCACCAATAAGTTTTAATTACTATTTCATTGACTGATATTGGTTTATTTAGAATTTTTAAACCTTCATACAGCTTTGATAATTATACTTATCTAGGAATCTGTCTATTTACAATAAAATAGTAGTCAACCATAAAGAAAGATGAATTTGAGACATTTCTCAGTAGACGGTTGCTCCCTGCAGAAACCACACTCTTAAGTGACATAAATCCTGTGTTGATATTGCGCTGTGTCTGCTATGAGAAGCTGAAAATACAAATACGGGCAAAACTGTGCATTATGAAGTAGGAAGAAGATGTTCAAATGGGAAGGTAGACTAAGGAGGGGAGGGCGAAAGGAGGGTAGGGAAAAGGAAACATAAATGAGAAAGGAAAGGAAAAATAGAAACAAAAGTTTTGTAAACAAGGAGAGGGTGAGGGACGAAAGGGAGGGGCGAGACACGGTAAAAAAGATCCAAGATATGTCCTGTACTGTGCAATTCCCTGTTTCCCAATTTGTTTTTCCTTTTTTATGTATTTAGTGCAGAGTCTGCAAGGTCTCACTACACAGACCGACTCGCAGTGAATCTGCTGTACTCAGCCTCCCAAACGCTGGGATTACAGGCGTGCACCACTAAGCCCAGTCTCAAGCGCCATTCCAGGGTGTCCCAGGGGCGGGGCTGGCACAGCACGCGGCAGATGGGACCCCAGTCCCTGTGTCTGCCTCAGCAGACGCGTTAGTCTGCAGAACCGTCTGGCTGGCCCTACCAACACTTTTCTTTTTTCTTTTCTTTTTCTTTTTCGTTTTAATGTGAGCAACCCTTACAGAACTGGTGACACTTGTGTTCACTTCTGTGTCAACCCTGAAGCTGCCCGGCTCGCGACAGCGGAGCAGGAGGTTGGTGGCCGGGCCTAGGGAGAGGGAGAAGGGTCAGAATGGGCTCAAAGTGTATGAAGCGTAGGAAATGGGAGAGGTAACACTCTGAGATTTGCCACACGCTGTGGTGACAATAGCTAACAATAAATAGTACGTCTTTCAGAATTGCTCAGAAAATAGATCCCGAGTGTTTTCACCACCAGACCATGAGTACGCAGGACGACACATGCGCTAGTTTCTTGTCTATAGCTTATCCAATCATTCCACATTGTCATTCTGTAATATCATATTTACTCTAGGACTATCCACACTTAGAATTTTTCAATTTGTAATCAATAAGATAATCAAATAGGGAAAATAATATTGAAACTCTTCAACTGCCCCATAGTGGCTGTGATAACACATTTCCTGCTGGGATAAAAGAAGTCTCAATCATACTGGTATATTAAACTTTAAAATCTCTAGAAAGCTTCCAAGGAGAAGTCTGACCTAGCAGTGGCACTTCCTGGTACCCCTGGCCTCCCAGCAGCAGCGTGAAAGCCAGCGTCTGTGACCTGGCGAGGCCCACAGCTGCCGCCCTCCAGCTGGCAGGTGCAGAGAGCCGTTCCGCCTTCCATGAAGGGGCCGGGCACCCAAACCTGTTCTCTTCCAGCCAGGAAGGTGGCACTTCTCGATCGCCACCACGCCCCTTCTGAGGCCCGGCTTTTCTCCCTAGTTGCTGGCATGAGGTTTTAGCATGCACCCGTGGCCTAAGCCCGCTTACTATCCTGAGATGATTACGCGTCCTGCTACTTATGCTGCATCCCCTGAGGCCATTCACCCTCACAGGTGAGGGACGCAAGCGCGAGCTGCTTCTGGAGGCCACGGTCTCGCCGTGGGCAGCCGACTCTGCTCACCGATGCGGGTCCCACGGCACGGAAGGATGTGGACAGCAGGCGAGAAGCAGACGGTGCCTGGACTCTGTGCCCCTCCCTTTGCTACCCATGCTGCAGCGCTGCCCCGCTTGCAGCTGACCTGCCCAGGCCACGTTTGTCTTCCCAAGCTGCGTGTGGGCAGCTCGGAGCAGCTTCTCCCGAGTGTACTGAGGACTAGACATCTTTTCTGGACATGGGTCAGGATCGCTGCGAGGCCTGCTTTTGCTCTCATTTTCTCTAACTCCTCAGGGAAAGTTGGGTAGCCACAGTAGCATTGGGAAAGAGGCTGAGCGTGAGTAAAATTTGAGGTGAAACGAAACGTGAAAATCCCATTTTAGGCAACTCCCAGTTGAGGGACCTTAAACACTGTCTATGTCAAGGTCTCCTGGGCTTCCAGCAGGGACATCTCTATCTCCCAAGCTTTCCTCTTCTAGTTTTATTTTTTGTTTCCCTATATTCATCAGTTCTTGACTTTTGCCTGTCTGACATCCCTCTTTTCTGCTTTCATTTTCATTCAAAATGACGCATGAGTTTAGGTATGTAGATCTGTAAGTATGTACACGTTGGCTGAGCAGCTGCACATGGAGAAGGCCAAACGTCCATAAAGTAGAAGAAACCATGCATCTGTGAGCTGCTGGGCACCTGGGCTGTGCCCTGCGTTCACACCCTCTGTGATCTTGCAGCAGTGGCATCCAGCCCACACTCACGAGTCTCGGCACCCTCAGCAGTGTGGTCTCAAGGGGCATTTGTGCACCTAGCACTGCCTAATGTTTATCTCTCTTTATGGCTGTGTAGTAGTTTATTCTATAAAACCGCATGTCTTTGTCCTTTCTTAGGCTGATGGGCATTTGGGCTCTATCCAACTTTTAGCCATTATGAACCGTGCTTTCACGGACATGGGTTACCCATATCACTATGGTATGGTACTTTTAATTCTTTTGTGAAAATATCAAGAAGCAGAACAGAGCTAGGCGTGGTGGTGCACACTTATAATACCAACACTTACTTGGGAGGCTGAGGCAGGAGGATCAGCGCAAGTTTGAAACCAGCCTGCACTACAAAAGTGAGATCAAGGTCAGCCTGGACTGCAAAGCGAGACCCTGTCTTAAAAAGACAAGAAAAAAAAAAAAGGAAGCAGAGCAGCTGAGTCAGATAGGACCTGCAGTCTTAGATTTGTGACGAATCTCCACAGTGATTTTGACAGTAATTGTGCCAGTCTATGGTCGCACCAACAGTGGGGAAGGGTTCGTTTTCCCCACAGCCTCTCTGACATTTGTCCTTGGTGGACTTCTTCATGATGGCCAGTCTTTCTGGGGTGAGATGGAACCTCAGTGCTGTTTCATTATTCATGTCTTGAATGACCAAGGATGTTGAACATTTTATCGTGCGGCTACTTGTCCTTTGTACCTCTGCAGCAGAGAAGTGTCTGTCCACTTCACATGCCCGTTTTAGGATTAGGCATTTAAATTTGGGTTTATATTTTTTGAGTTATTCATATATTATAGGTATTACTCCTTTATCTGATGTATACCCAGAAAGTGTTTTTGCTACTTGCTGGGCTGCCCATTTCCTTTGCTGGTGGTTCCTTTCACTGCGTAAGAACTTCAATAATAGGAGACAAGTTGTTGATTCCTTTTAATATTTCTAGTGCAGTTGGGGTTTTATTCATAAGCTCTCTGCTTGCGTCTATGTCCTCAAGAGTCCTACCTATTTTCTCTTCAAGCAGATTCACTGTTTCTGTTTTAATATCTAGCTTTTCACTCTATCATAACTTTAGTTTAGCACATGGCAAACAAAATGGATCTAGTTTTAGTCTTTGATGCATAGAAAGCTGGTTTTGCCAATACCATTTCTTAAGGAAACTATCTTTCTTCCGGTGCAATGTTTGGCCTATTTGGTGCATGTATGGTGGCTGAGTGTGTTTGGAGTTCTTTCTGCATCTTTAAATCTGTTTTATCCATGCTTGGTTCTGACTCTCTGCCAGTACCATGCTGTTTTTATCAGAGTGTCTTACAGTATAATTTCAAGTCAGGGATTGTGGTATCCCCCTCCTGGACTTTGTGCCCAGAATTGATTTTGCTATTCTAGGTCTATTCTGGTTCCAGATGAGTTTTAGGATTTTCTTTTCTAATTCTGAAATAGGTTATTGGTATTTTGACTGGGATTGCTTTAAGTCTGCATAACAACTTAGGAAATATGGCCATTTTCACTGTGCTGTTCTTTCCAATCCAAGAGTGATGCATATATTTCCATTTTGTGACATCCTCTGCTGTCTGCTTTTTCAAAATATTGCAGATTTTAGTGTAAAGGTCCTTTATGTCTCTATTATGCTGATTGCCAAATATTTCACTTTTTCAATGCTATTAGGAACTGTGTGCTTCCAATAATTTCTCTCTAGCTGATTTTATTATTTGCGTAGTGGACGCTATTAATTATTCAAAATATTTCAGTCAAACTTAGAGCTTTTTGTGTCACTTGCTTTCTCCATTTCTACTACACATACATTGGCAAATGACTGAATTAGTAAAGTGAAGGTGAAATTGGGGTCATTCATTGAACTTTCTCTTCCTTATCTTACCATGCTGTTTGGGCTTGGGCAAAATAACACGGTGATTTTTTTTTTTTTTTTCCTCTGAAGTACTGTGGTGCAGTCCACCACTTTGCATGACCCAGTAGCTACCTTTGAGAACATCAGTTTTCTAGGCAATCTCATGCCAATCCTAGGAGGGTAAAATTAAAACTAGAAATAAGCAATGCTCCGTCCAGAAGAATGCAATCCATGAACAGAAAGACTCCTTTGGAAGCATGCGCTCCAGTGTGTGAAGGTGAATCTCAGTGGATAAGGTTGAATCCAGCCATCTCACCTGCGAAATTGTCTTTAGGAGTCTCTTTCCTGTGCTCTGGAGTTTCTGAGGGGAAATTGCAAGCTCTGCTCAGACCCAACCTTTAAGAAACTTGGTCGGTGAGAATCACCCGCAGCTAGGGTCTCCCAGAAGTGCCCTGCAACACTGCCAGATGAAGAGGTCAAAGTTGCCTATGTGGTTGGTTGTGCCCACCCTGGAAGGACACTGCCTCAGAAACTGCCGGTGGTTTACTGAGTGTTTCTCTTTACTCAGTGAAGCAGGATGTCTAAGACCACATATTTTCTTAACTGCATTAGGGTGCCCATGCCCAGGGCTGCACATCTTAGTGAAAAGAAGTTTTCAAAAATGTATCAATGCAATCACATCAAGGGGCACAATCGAACAGTCATAAGCAATTGTGTCGCACTGCTTACCAGTCCTAAGTACTCAGCATGGCTTCTGTGCAGTTACACTCGACCGTCTAATTTGTATAAGCCAACTCCTTTTTCCCTATGGATTTATTTACATCTCCATGATACTGTTGTAATAATGTGAGTCCGTGGCATTGGTGAGCACTCTGGACCACTTGTTTATTTGGTAAAACAATGGTGAGACTACCCGTTCACAACAAGGGTTTAAAATGGCTTAGTTATTGAGGCTTTTGAAAAGAGGCTGGGAAAAGGCTCCAAGTTAAATTTTCTCTTAGTCCTTACTTCCTCCATCTCTGAGGTGAAAGCCTGTTAAAATCCACAGAGGCATTGCATGGCTAACATACCAGAGGGTGCTAAAAGTGGATCTGTAGAGAAATGAGTAAAACCTAAGGCAAGGCTGAGAACGTCTACTGCAGCATGGTCCTTCGAGAACCTGACTGCTTCTTCACTCAAAAGAAAGTTTAATAGGATGAGCACTTAAATATCAAAACAAATTGCATAAATGGCAAAACTCAGGGGAGGAGGACAGTAAATAGGGCCTAGCAGGCACCTTGTCTCAGGAGGGACCGCTGGCTCTACCTCTGCTATTGGTTCTCATAAACAGAAATGCTGGAATCAATAGGGAGATAAGATAAACACATAGCACAAACCTGGGCAGAGACTGCAGTTCATAAACAAAGCAATGGGCCGAGCAATTAAAGGTATTAAAGCCTAAGAGGGATGTGATGGTGTCTTGTGACTGCACGTTAGTGTGTGAGTGCTGTAGCCTCAGAGAAGAACTGCTTCTCTAACAGCTTCTCATGAATGCCAAAGTGTCCTTTTCAACAAAGCTCCTTGCTGATGTGCTTGTATATCAGATGGCATGGCACACTACTTTGAAGAGTTAGTTTAAAGAGAAATGATACAATATCATCTGCAAATAAGGTCTTTCCAACCTATCAAAAAATATCATCTGCAAATAAGGTCTTTCCAACCTATCAAAAATGTCATTAAATTGTACTATAAATTTATGTTACTCACGTAGAACCATTAATTTAAATCAAGCTTATTAAGCCTCTAAGTAATGTACTATACTAGTTTTTTTTTAACGTGCTTGGAATTTAATGCAAATCATCTATATCTATATGAGCATAAAAATGGAAAGTAACGTAACAATAGACACCATACATTTGAGATTAACGTTGCTCATAGGATTTAAGCCTGTCATGTAGTTACAATGGGTTTCAACTATTTTCAAAATTCAGTAAGTTATATTACTTAGCTTGATTGTATGAATAATAAAATGCTTATATGAAAGCAGAGTTTATCTGAATGTCCTTATCAGCCAGATAGGGAGACTGAGCACCATGCCGGTGACACAGACTTGCATTCATCGATGAAGTGGGTTGTCACAGCAAGCCCACAGTCATCGCGTTTCTAGGCAACCTACGATTCGAAACTGCAGACACTGAGGAGCACACTGATCTTTCCTCATCTTTACAGAACAAATATGAACAATTATGAGCCCTTAAGTATTCTCACCGAATGTCTCTTTTATGATATCCTTTCAGTTTATTAAATAATAATATCTATACCTGGAAATGATTTGAATGTCCACAGTGCTCCATGGGTAAAACTAAACACAGGAAATGGTCCTTGTCCAGGAGATACTGGACAGACAGTGACCAATGGACCGAGTGAACAGCGTGTGCTCTAGCTCTCTAGAGACAAAGCCGTTTGCCTGGCGTTAGCATCTGTGATCTCTTGCCCGTTATTTTAAGAGTGTGTTCAGCAGCACTACTGTTCAGTATGTGAGTTCGGTTTGTGTGTAGCTGTAGACACGGTAGTTAAGTTACAGTAAGGGAGTACCTTTCCCAGGCCTTGTGTTGAAATATTGCATCACAGCTTATCTTAAACAACGACGCCAAATACACAAGCAACAGATACAGTGTCACTGGCCGAGGTGCTAGGTGACACTGTTTTGAACGGTCAGGTACTAGCATTTCATCTTCCTGCCTGTTAATATCTTCCATCATTCACTATTTTCAAACAATGACCCCTGAGACAAGGAACTGCTTTCTCTACTCTCTTTTCATTCAGGAGCCTGCCTTCCCAATTACTTAAGATCATCACAATCACTCACGGTGAAGCATTCAAGCATTATTGACCCCTGAGCAATACCACATCACAATGCAAATAAAATGCCCCTTGTGGAAGGGATCACAAGTGACCAGTGACACAACCAAGCTGCCACCTATAAAATATGTACCTAGCTGTAGTACCTGTCTTTCTGTGAAAGCCAATATTTTTATTCTATATAGAAATTTCTTCCCATGACCCCAACTCAGGGATTTTTTTGTAAACTTGAAGTTTGCTTTAACTTAATAATTAATTTTGGGCAGTACTTTATTTGCCCTATTTTCTTCTTATTCTAGAGATATAGCAGCAATACAAGTGACCGAGTTCTTAAAGCTGAGAGTAAAATAAAGTTGCAAAACTACTTCTTGAGTAAGTCACAGCAGTCACCTGCCGGTGAGTGCCGCGCCAGGAATGCTGGCAGTAGAGGTTGCTTGGGACCTGCACTTGTCCCTGTTGAAATCAGAAGCAGGGAGGACAGATTGTTCTTTCTCCAAGATTAGGAAGGCAAACACCCTGCCTTAAAACTGTCACCTAGGACTCCAAAGCCTCCATGACGATATGCATTACACTTGCATCTTTCGGTGGAAAAGACAATCGACAGCTTCACAGTCTTACTGGGACATAGCTATGCTCTCAGAATAAAACACCATTGCACCCGAGTTGGCCCTTTGTTGCAAGCTTCTCTGTGAAGATGTTCCGTCACTGACACAAGCATATGGACAAACAAGAATGTTGGGAAGCCTGATAATTTTGAATAGAATTTGAAGGTTCTCTTATTTCCTCTTAATGTAGGTATCAGTAGGAAGGTCATGACACGTGCCTGTGCCTGACAAGCTCTTTCTATGTACTTTCAGATACAACTTTTCATTTAGAAACTTGGGACTGGATTCTAAATGCCTCCAATACCCCGTCTATTCCACTCCTGGAGAGGAGGGGAGAAATCCAACCATAAACTGGACAAGTAAAAAGTGCAAACCATCAAACCATAGTAAGCGATTGCAGGGCTGCACTTCGGTCTTGAAGCTTACGTTTTCTCACCAGTCACACTCTCAGCTATTACCCAGACATAATTACCAGTCAGAAGTCCCAGGAATTGTGCAAGCTCACCGATGTCACAGCACTCTTCAAAACACAGGATGACGGAGCCCAGAACAATCCCGGCCACTCTGGCTGTGTTTGCCCCAGTGCTAGGTCAGCACCCGGCTGTCCCAGGCAGGCCCACCCTCCAGGTACCTGGGAATGGCTGCGGAGGTCTGACTGACACTCAGAGAGGCAGCCGGGCTCTCCCCCACACAGGAACGCTGCACCTTGTGTTTGCCAACGTACCCAGATTGAAAATGAGGTGCTCTTTACCCTGGTTCTTTCCTTAAAAAAAAAAAAAAAAGAAAAAAAAGCAACAGTTCCCCTGGGATGTTTAAAAGAACACGGCAGCAGCCAGCTCCCTCTCCGGAGACATCCCTACTTACTTACTTAGAGCAGTTCCTTGTCCCTTTCAGCCTGTGTCTTAGGTCCAGGGCCTCACTGTCCGCCGAGAATGCTTTGCAGCGCACGCACTGGTCTTCCGGGTGAGAGAGAGAACTTTGAGGAATGTCCTGGCCCTGGCCAAGATGCAAATGAGGATAACACTGGACAGAGCACTGCAGAGGGATCAAGAGCAGGCTTATCACCCTCAGCCACTCAAGGGATCGAAGGGGTGTGGCATTACACACAACGCACAAACAAATCACAGCAGATGAAAAGACACTGCGAAGACCATACGACCATTGTAGCTCGTTCTACAGGAGACCACAAGTATGGGATTTTTCCCAAATCCCTTAAGGCAGACAGTCTCCATGGATTAACATTAATGCAACTATTTCTGTATGTGCTAGAGTCGAACTCAGGACCTTGCCCTTGCTAGGCAGGTGCTGGGCCGCTGAGCTATTTCGTTGGCCCTCCAGGGATTACTATTGAAATGCCACGCCCTCACACGCACGCTTCCTCTAGATGGGCATTTGTCCTGTGGTCACTTTAGGCTGAGAAATCTGTCACAGAGGAGGAGAAAGCATGTAAGGCCTTGTGAGGTTTTATAAATATCCTTTTGGGTCTTGCAGCGCAAGTTACCACATGGACATAAATCTTAGGAAATTTCATCTACTGTCATGAAGTGAGTCGTCACTGTTACTGAGAACATTCATTCCCGAGATGTTTCCCCAGCATTTAATACAAGCTCACAGTTTAGTTATTTTCAGCCTTCTGGAGTTTGGCATAATAAATATTAATTAGAAAAGTGAGGGACTTCAAAGATTTGTGAGCTGGTTAGAGACATCACAGGCTAAATCCTTATTCATTTACAAAAAGAAAAAGATAAAAAAAACCAAATACTCCCAAGTATAGTTGCATACAGCCCAGCTCAGAAAAGGCTTAATGTCTGACTGCTGACCTCTGAGCAGTGCTGGCCAGCTGCCTGGGCCGTGAGATCTGTGCTCAGCTCACTGTGTGTGTATCTCAGATAAACCTCCCGGCTTCAAGCCACTAACACTATCAAGACTGTCCAGGCTCAGTTCTACTCTGATGGGCCTAGGGTCTTTGTGTCTATTTCCCTGTGAGATGCACCTCCTCTTTCCCTCACTAGTACTACTTTCACACTGGAGAAGGTGAAAACATCTCGGGAATCCCTGATCCTAAGGACTTAACAAGTGAGAGCGCAGAGAGCTGGGGGATCGGAGCCGTGGGTTCCAAACCATCTTCTTTACTGTCAAACCATCAAGTGTAGCATCGCTGACTTTTCCTCACTGCGTTCCTGTTGTCTTCTCTCATTTACCATCTCCGTATCTCTTCCCTTGGGCTCCACTTTGGTGTGTGCTAGGTTTTGCGTTGATGCTTATGTATTTCATTCCCCTTTGTTCTTTAGCAGCGCTGGGTTAATGACCTCTACCTTCCTGGGTGATTGTAAGGCATGTCTTGTCTTGCCACGCATTTTTACTGGTATGCTGCTACTACTGCAAGGTCAGTTTGTTACTATTTCTGGTTTCAGTGTTCTTTTCATTTATTTTTATTGTAATTTTACATTTTTAATTCAAGTGAACTTATTAAATACAATTTAGCTGGGCATGGTGGCTCATGCCTGTAATCCCAGCACTTGGGAGGCTGAGGCAGGAGGATCGTTGTGAGTTCGAGACCAGCCTGGGCTACAAAAGTGAGCTCAAAGCCAGCCTGAACTGCACAGTGAGACCCTGTCTCAAAAAGCAAATAAATAAATAAATAAATACATACATACATACATACATACAATTTAATTTTCGTGAATGTAATCCATTTCTTCTCCCTTAGTAGGACAACTTAAAAATTCTAGCAAACGATAAAAAAATAAACAAAAAGCCACAGTCCTTTTTATGTAATATTATGAGTTAAATGTTGTACTAGAGGCCCCCATGTGTCCATAAAAGGACTACAAATTAATGGGCTTAGCCACGTTTTTACAAAGGAGTTAATTGAAACCAGGAAATATTGGGAAAACTGCATAAATGCAAGCGTTATCAAATAAATAAGAAATGCATAACCCTGAACTTATTCAGCTAATTGACAGAAACTACCAATATTTAGTAGAAAAATAAGAATGTTCAGTGAAGTATAGCCATATTCTTGTTGTTATGTAAGTCCTTGACTTTTACTAATTTAAGTGTCTCATGTTTTCTGTAAATTGCGTGTTTTAGAATTATTTTCTCACAGAGCTTCCAATTAAATTAACAAATCTCCTTGCACAGTCTTCTAATTTTAATTAACCATCCTCAGCACTAGCTATTTCTCAATCTGAAAAAACATCAAGTTCTTACTTAATGGAAACAAGCTTAGTCAGACATACGGAGAAGTCATCCCAACACACGAAGGCTACAGGGCAAGGTTACTGCGCAATGTCCAAATAGGGGAAATGTCAAAAGCGGAGTGATCCAGGAGGCGGAGGTCAGGTGCCTGGGCCTGAGGACGGGTGGAGGCGGAGACCATTTCCCCTGCCATAGAGGGCCTGGAGCGTTCCTGCCAGGGTGGGGAACTGTGAACAGGGAAACAGAAAACAGGATTCAGGATTCCGCGGGGAGGGCATCCTTTCAGATCAACTGAGGGCTCAATTCAGGCACAGCAGGAAAGGTGTGGAGCTGTCACCTCAGACTTCCAAGGCAATCCGTCTTCAAGTGCTAAACACTGCAAGTCTTCATACAAAGAAACACAGAGGTGAACCAACGTTTCGGTCTGCTGGCCCACAAATTTTGCTGAATGCTAAACTGGGAATACTTGGTGGATTTCATAAACATCTTTATCTGATAACTTTCCAGTTTAAAAAAAGAATTATCTTTAAATTTAGGAAATGAGGGCAAATATGCTGACGTTATACAAATATACCAGGTGTAATTGAAAAACAAGGCTTAGAGGGGTCAAGGAGATAACTCAATGGCATAAGTGTCTGCCTGGAAAGCTCAAGGTACTGAGTTCGATCCCAGGCACCAAAAATAAATAATCACTACAAACATCAAAGTCTGGAAGTACATTAGTGGATTTCAAACCTATGCTGTGCATGACTAAAACTTTGAAAAGTTATTCATGACTGTTGCAGATTTGCTTGCTAAGCTAGGCAGAGCTTGAAAAAGATGTTAGCACACAGTCCAAATCTTTTTCTATGAACAAAAGCATGCTATCGTACTGTGAGCATCTTCGCTGACGAAAGGAGCCACGAAGCGGTTGAGGTCCAAGGCACCAAGAAGCTGAAGCACACGTACGTAATAATTCACAGTGAAAAGGAAGCCTAAGTCACACATTTGTTAAAGCCTATATTAAAACAACGTTCAAGTACATTTCTCATTTTTCCTCTTCAGCCATTGCTGATAAGGGTGTACTTTTTGTTACAGTAGTTTGTCAAAGAAATTAGGTATTTAAAAATAACGCTTTTCTTCTAATTTTCAGAGGTTGTCTGGAAATCCCAGGTCATCCGTTTTAAAATTCACTTTATAAATGCCACAGAAAAAAAAAAAAATAAATAATGGTTTTCTGGCCATGTTCATGTCCACGCCTTGCGGAACTTCTCAGAAGTGAGGCCAGGTGAGGGGCGGCGTTCCAGGTGGAGGCCCTGCTCGTGTGCTTCGAGGGTGGCCCTGACCGACCCCGCCTGGCCCCAAGGTCTCCAAACTCTCTTCCTCTGTTGCTCAACTGCATTAGGCAAGAGATGCACAATCTTGCCTGAATCAAACAAGGAAATTTCAAAGTCCCTGAGGCAGGGAATGAATTCCTTCGCTCCCTGAGCTTCAGGGAGCTTCAGAGTGAGCCTGGGAGTGCACGTTGGGACAGGCCAGCAGGCTCCTAGGACAGGGCCTCCATGGATGGTGTGTTATTTTGGTAATTATAAATTCTGCCACAATGGCCTCCTGCACCCCTTTCTTCTGAGGGGCATGCAGAACCCAGGCTACATCTAAGGCATGGTCTTTATCTCTGGATGCTGGTCAGAAGGCAGGGGACAGTGCTGCCTGGCCTATGGGTACAATTTCTTTGAAAATATGCTCCTGTAAGAAAAGGCATAGATATTGAATATTGAAACTCATTGGAAAATTTTATCCTCCTGACAGCAATTTTACTTTTTGAACCTTATTTGGGAGGAAAGCATATTTTAATTTCCAAAAAAAAAAAAGTTCTGCTTTATAAATTAAAACATTAACCCAATCTGGAAGAGGTCATTGCTGCTCTCTGTGCTCCCTTCTTACCCGAGCTTTGGTTTTCTATTTCAGACACCTTACAGCCCTCTCAAGCTTGAACTAGCGAGACTGAGTATTGATTAGCTGCAGGCCATGTTTCTCTTTGATCGTGAGAGGTGAAGACTACTGTATAACTAACCGTGTCCTATGAAACACACAGCAACTAAACTGTGGTGCTCTGCTGACAGGTGACCTCAGCTTTAAAAACAAATGGAAGTGAGACAGTGACTTGCTTCTGTCTTCGAGCATTGCTGGGTAGTGTGTAATTTCGGTATTCCTACATCTGCTTTCTGCTCATGCTAAGAACTAAGTTAACTGTAGCAAATCCCAGGTACAATCCTGCCATTGTTTGGTTTATTAATCACCTCTCTTGGAATTATCCTCTTTATTGAATCCTTATTCGACCGCTTCTCAGCCTTTTAGGTTAAATCAAGTATGAAATCCCTGTCACGTTTAAAAAAAAAAAAAAAAAGTGACACGTGTCTATACATTTGAGTTAATTTTATTGAAGCATTTTATTACTTAAGGACAAAGACACTGCCTGGCAGGTACAAGGTCTTGAGTTCGGTTTCTGGTACTGCAGAAAAAGAAGAGAGACAGACATTCCAGTTGGTACAAATACAGACCTTAGAAAGTATTTGCTGACATTTTCACAGAGATTTCCAAAACTAAATAACAATGAATCCCCTTTGCTAAGATGTTAACTTCATCTCTCTAACAAAGCTATTCTAATATTTTCTAGTCTCAGTCCACTTTGACATCACAATTACTCAAATTGCATAACTGTGCTCTTATATGCACTCAAGAACTAATGACTGTACAGGAAACACAGGACCTCCTAGAACCTAGAAAAGTATATTTCTATAAAGGAAAGTTGGTCATATGTCAAGATTTCAAAGTGATATCAAAATTTAGAGTAAAAGCGAAGCCCACATTATCATCACTCTGGGAAACAATGATAGACTCTGTCTATTCTGGTGAATAAAGCGTGAAATACTAAATGCAATGAATCTAAAGTTGTCGTAGGCCTTGGGGTATTCATCTGCTTTTCCAGAATAGAATTGTCACAGGAAACCTTGGAGATGGTGGTGTAGTTCTTGGAAATGAATTTGGCCACACAAACTCAGATGGTAATCATGAGATTCTATTATTTCAAGATTCATTTTTACCTCAAGCTTCCATTTAGTCTGACTGAGGATGTTTTATAGTATGTTCACCGTTAGGAGACTTCCAATTAAAAAAAATTCTTTATGTGTGTTAGACACAAGTCCTTTGCCTGACAGACGACTAGACAAAGGTTTTTCCCAACTCATGGGTTTTCTTTTCACTCTGTTGGCGATTTTTTTTGATGTGCAAAACACATTTTAATAAGATGAGAGCCCCATTATTGATTCTCTGAAGTATTTTCCATGCGGTTTGGTGTATGCCTAGGAACTCTCTGCCTACCCCTTTATCTTCAAGATTCTACCTGCTTTCTCTTCCTGTAGACTTAGTGTTTCAGTTTTAATATTTAGATTTTAATATTTGCCAGTAATTTCAGGTTTCATGCTCAATTATATTTTTTCTCACTGGGAATTACACTTGAAGGAGTGAAAGTATAGGGCATATTCTCGATGCCTAGCTACAACCCTCAGATCCTCTAAACGTCTTGTAGATGAACTCTCTTTTGGCTTATTGACAAAATCTTCCAATTTGGAGCTTTTGTCCTTAAGATTCCATGAATCTGCTTCCAAACCCAGTTGGTGGCACCCAACACGCAGCCACCGACTCTGTACACCTTTGAGTCCATGGCTGGCAGCGTGGGATCTGAGGCTTGTTCTTTCTGAGAGACACCTCTCTGACGTCACCCCACCCTGCTGCATAAACAGAGAGGAACTGATCTGTGTGAGGGCTTGTCACGGGCCCGCCTGGTCTTGCCTCTCCTCAGATCCCCTGTGTTCATGCTTCCTGCTCAGCTCACTGCCTCCTCATCAGTCCTGGGATGTACTGAGATCAAGGCTGTCAGGTGGGCCGTGACTCCATCCTCAATTGTCCCTTCACCTCAGTAGCAGCATAATGTCCGGTCCTTAGCACCACTGAAAACCTTCTCCAGGGTGCAGGCTCACACTCAGTTCAATAAGCGAGAGAAGAGTAGGGTAACAGTAAGCCAGCAGGATTGAGACTACGCAGTACCATAGTGTGTGACAAAATCTAGCTACTGGAGGAAGCGGGTGCAGTGGGTTACTTAGACAGAGAGCAAAAGAGAAAGAGAGGGAGTGGGAGACAGAGGTGAGGGAGAGACAGGGAGACAGAGACAGAGACAAAGGGGGAGGGAGAGAGAGACAAAGAGACACAGAAGGAGGGAAGGAGGAAGGGAAGGAAAAGGAGAGAGAAATAGAGAGGGGGGAGAGAAATCAAGGAATCAATGATCAATACAGACTAAGAGCCAGGCATGGTGGCACAGACCTATAGTCCCAGCACTTGCGAGGCTGAGGCAGGAAGATGGATACGAGTTCGAGACCAGCCTGGACTACAAAAGTGAGCTCAAGGCCAACCTGAACTGCATAGTGAGACCCAGTCTCAAAAAGACAAAAAGAAATCCTAAGAATGCTAAGAATAGATCACTGAACTACTAGGCTCCTATATTGCCCTAGAAGATCAGTTGATTTTAAGTAGAAGGAAGTGAAATTCCATGCAGATAAAATCAAGTAAGAAGCGTAAGTTACCTTTTCATTCATTTTTAAATTGATTGTCGAAATGACAGTACTTTATATTTTTATAAGCAGCATACTCACATTCGTATGTTCTACGTATTTTTTTCCTCTCGTTGTAGTTGCAGGGCATTTTGCATGCAGGGCTTGCAGGAGGACTGCACTGTTGAAGACAATCCGACAAAGTCCTGCTCATTTTATTCTCCCTTACATCTTTCCCGCCTCTGCTAAAAAGTTGTGTCTCCTAATGTTTTCTCTTGCGCCACTCAGCCTTGCCCTACGGGAACCTGGCATTCGCTTGCCTCCTGCAATTCGGGAGATGGCCATCGAGAAGGAGTTTAGTACACAGACTTCCCCTGAATGTGTTTCAGTGACGAGCTCAGTCGTATCCTTAGCTGAACCTTCATCATTCTATCCAGGGTCTCTGGCTCCACCTCTCTCAAGTCAAGAAATGTCCAGCCTTTTGCCAGTGCAGACAGGAAGTGAACAGGCCATGCCATGCGTGGCAAGAAGATCTTGCCCCAAGACTGGCTGCAGACAACAGTCGGCGGACCCCAAGGTCCCTGGCCCCTGTGCTCTCACCCACCATCTTACCTAGGATCTCATGGCAAATTCCGTTTGCTTCGTACTGGCTTTCTGCTTCGGCTGAGATGTTGGAGTGTGATACTTTCGAGCTATTTTTACAAATCCACTGGATTTCTGAAAACTTATTTGCGCTTTGTCCCACATCACCTTCTTTAACCCAAACCTGTACATCTACAATATCTTTCAGTTTCTGTTAGGTGTACCAAATAGTATTTGAAGTGCAAATGCCCAAGAACTCTCTCTTCTTTTGATGCCAGTCACAAGTCATATTTTACCATTGTTTTGGCTGGAAACTGAGGTTTCTACAATCCCAGCCTTCGTTTTGTTAATGAGCTTAAGAATCTCCCAGCTGGGCGTGGTGGCTCACTCCTGTAATCCCAGCACTTGGGAGGCTGAGGCAGGAGGATCGTTGTGAGTTCGAGACCAGCCTGGGCTACAAAAGTGAGCTCAAAGCTAGCCTTAACTGCACAGTGAGACCCTGTCTCAAAAAAAAAGAACCTCCCAGAACTCAGGGGAACACTTACTAGCATGTACTGGTTTGGGTAAAGAATATCAATATCGCAAAGGCTGCAGGACGTGCAGGCTGAGGCGCAGGCGCGGCAGTCCTGGGCTATGGAGCATGCGGACACGCCCTCCTCCCAGGAGTCTGCACGAATTCAGCTACCAGGAAGTTTCTTAAACTCTATGGTTATGGCTGGCTAAGATGACTATTGCACGGGCATGATGGAAACATGGGCACCCCGGCTGAAATGAGCCTGGACGCAGACAGTATGACTCAGGGCGGTAGGCAGAGGGGGAGCCCTGCATGGCCTGCTGTCCAGGTTCTCATAGCATCTGTGCGCAGCACCTCTCCTTAGGAGGCGCAGAGCCCAGGCCCTCTGAGTCTGTTAGGAAACAACAGCAGGGTAGAGAATTTCCTGATGGCTTCAAGACAGACAGGCAGGGGAAGCTCTGCCTTGGCAAAGCGAGACTGTAGCTGTGGTTTGCCCCGGAGGAAAGAACACGGGTGCAGAAGAGACACTAAGCCCTGCACAGAATATTCTAGGCTTGCACTTGTTATGCGAGCAGAATGAGACTGTGAAGTAACTGGAAGCAGAGGGACTGACAGGACGAGAGTTTGCATTTCTGAAAGATCCATGCAAGGCTGTAAACCAGGATAGAAAGCTGAGCGGGAAGATGACTAGAACAATACAGCGAAGGCACGAGGCCCTGAAGTAAAACTTGCGCTCAGTACACTGAAGAGAAGCAGGGCCCCTCTGGGCAGCGTATGCGATAAGGAGGAAAGGCAGACTGTGCACATCATGATCACCACTGACAGAAACTCCAGCCAAGCTTTGGCTGGCACTCTGGAACATTCCAAGGTCTGCAGAATCAGGATGGCACTTCAGTGTCAAGAACCTAGAGTAGGGGAGCGAGAGCACTGTGGCAGAAATATGGCAAGAGCAGCAGTAGGAAACAAAGGCAAGTAGACAAAGGCTCCCGCCACACCGTGCCACAGGCCAGTAGGCCACGACGCTGACTGCCCATGCCCTGGATGTACATGTTGCCCCAAGACCGCCTGCACCCCTCAGCCAGGCGTGACACTGCGACCCTCAGGCGTGGGCTAATGCATGGGTTGGCGACAGCTGACTGTGGACACAGGTAGAGAAGCCCGGCTGCAGGAGGTGGGCCCGGGGGTGTGGTCTGCTAGGTCTATCTCCCCCTTCCTCCTTGATCTCTTTCTCTCTGTTTCCCCTCAGCCACAGAATGAGCAGCTTCTCCTCTGCGCTGCTCCTCTGCCTTGTAGCCAACCAAATACTGACTGAAACCCCTAGAAATGGCCAGCCAAAATAACCTTTCTTCCTTCCAATTCTAAGTATGAGAGTGCTTCAGCAATAAGAGTATAACAAGGTGCTGGTCATGTCATTTGCATAGTTTATCGTCAAGAAATGGGCTCCGCTGAAAAGTCACCTTATTGTGATGAACTGATGAAAGAAAGGAGTATAAAAACCTCCATTTTAGTAAGCGAATTTATGGGTTACTCCACTGACAAGGGGACATGCGACGCAAATACATTATAAAGGTTTGAAGCAAAGAGATAAAGGATGAAAGAGAGCCTACCCCTAGATCACATCCAAAACAAATCATTCAATACATTTTCTGGGTAGGTTTACAATTAAAAATAGTCACCTTGGCCTGGCGTGGTGGCGCACACCTGTAATCCCAGCACTCGGGGAGGCTGAGGCAGGAGGATTGGTGCGAGTTCAAGACCAGCCTGGGCTACAAAAGTGAGCTCAAGGCCAGCCTCAACTGCATAGTGAGACCCTGTCTCAAAAAGACAAAAAAAAAAAAAAAGTCACCTTTGCATGAAAGATTACTGCTTCTCTGAGGATAAGAAGGTTAGACATAGATAAATAAATATAGACAGCAATGTCCACTTTGTTCTAGCATAATTTATACAACTATGTTAAGAATTTCTGAGATGCTTGAAGAGTGTGCTAGTAAGAAAACTGGCATAGATTTTATTTACATTGGTTTTAAATACATGCAGCAAAGCTATATACACAGAATATCCTTTATCCACCAAGAAAATTAGTAATAGGTGTTCACTTTTGGCAAGTTTCTTAGACAGTAAAATTAATCTGAAGTACATTAGCTAATTACATGATGATTTGTTCTTGCCTAAAATGGACTTTAAGAATATTATGTTAATTTCCCAAATAAGTAATTAATATCTATGTCTCTACTTCCATTTCTTTTACTGCCACTAAGGAGGAGCCATGAGAACTACCAGAACCCTGTTCTGATTTAACTACTGAGCCATGACCCACTAGGATACACTCAGAAGTATGCTTTATTAGTCTCCTAGGTGTTTCTTAATTTAATGAAACTCACAGGTCAGGAATGGCCAATTTATACCTTGTCAACTTCACACCAGAATTCGTAGCTTACAGAATTCATCTCTGTAAGCTATAGAGTAGCTTCCAATAAAGACAATAGCAAATTTATATATCTGCTCACATAAAACAACTATCCCATGCAAAACTACAAATACAATAGCCTCTCTCCCAAAGTCTCAAAACTTCCAGTATTTTCAAATGTCCAAGCCTCTTTAGACACTCAGAGCAAACTCTTAGCCATGAACTCTGTCAGGGCATGGGCAAAACCACTACACAGGATGTATTATACAATAGTCCTAAGAATCTCCAACAGGCTTTTGATACTCAGAACTGCAATGTGTAAGACTAAAACCATACTTGGAATGCCTGGAATTCTGGTCTTTTAGATGTGTGCCGCTTCACATGTCATTTTGATTATTGCTATATTTTCTCTTAAGTAAATGTTTGTTTTAAAAGAAAACAAAAAGAGAGAGAATTTTAAAAACAGAGAACTTGAGACAAGGAAAAATGACTGACTAAAATTTTATATATGTTTAGATTTCTAAATTTCTGTGCAAAAAAAAGTGTAACAATTAGAATATCAATGATTGATGGAAAATACTGGTTCCATGTTAAAGCTAAGGCATTTAATATTCAGAAGGACAGTGATGTTATGCTCAAGAACCTATGTTATAAGTAATAGTATCACTGTTACTTCTGTTCTGGAGTTAACAACTTAAGTTTGCAGACTAAAAAAATTAGAGAAAAAGAAAGACTATGAAGATAGCCAATATTTTAGCCCTGACACTTCAAGGTCAGTGAGTAGTGTGGACATAAAAGAACCTATACTGTAGCATCCTATAACCCAGTGGTGTCCCAAATTTCCTGTTCAAAAATAATAATAATTTAAAAATAATGTATGTCATTCTAAGTTCCAATGGTTCAATGCAAATATTCTGGTTCCACAAAGTAGGAATAAGGATATGGAAGTCCTACTCTGTGCCTGAACCCGAGGCACACATGATGGAGATGTGAGCTGCAAAGGACTTGGACCTCCCAGCCCTAGGTCCTCACCTGCTTTAACCCATACAGCCTCTTCCCTAGTCTGTGTCACTTGGCCTTCAATTGTCTTCAGTCACACTTCCTGCTGTTGGCATATGACTACTTGAGGCCTCCTCTGTATTTATGGATTTATTAACATTTTGCTCTCTTTTGCTCTTCTTTTGCTCTCTCCCAGGATTCCTTGCCTGTCTTCCCAGGTCTTCCAATGAAATATTGTGGAAGCCTTCCTGACCTCACAACTCCTGCATTTGTATGCCAGGAAAAAAATGAGCATGTCCATGATGCTGAGGTTGGCTGGAGAAGTACTTGCCCCCTTGGACATGGCTACAGCAGCCTCTGAATGCCTGGATAGCTGAGCATGATAAAATTATTGCCATGGGACCCATTCATGTGAGGTCCCCTATTGAAGAAAGTTCCCATGGACTCTCTTTTCAGATGAAAAGCTGGCACTTTCCAACTCTTGATCCTGGAGTGCCAAGGGTCTGCTGATTTTTGAGACACCCTTAATGCACCTCTTCTTCTTCTTATCTCTTTGCAAAACTCTTGGCTTCTTCTTAGAGCCAAGACTCTTTACCAGTCAAACCCTCATGGACTTTAGCTTTACACATGGTTTCTGCTAGACCACACTTTAAATTTTCAAAATTTTCTCCATTAGTTTTTCTCACTATAATTTACTCAACAATTCTCACTATAAATCTGGCTAAAAGCAGCCAGTCCTACTCATGCCACAGCCTGAATGCTGGGTCACCTTGAAGTTTCATCTATCAGATTCATTGGTCTACTTCCGTTAATGTCAGCCTCCCATAAAGACTCAGAACATGGTACAGTGCAGGCAAATTTTCTGACAGAATCAAACACATGTGCCCACTAGTATGATCACTCTGAGATCCCTTGTTTCCAGCTAAAATCTGCTGAGGCTGGTTGCGTGGTCTGCACCTCTACCAGAGTTCTGGTGTTCCTGACTTGGAGCAGAATCTCTCATCAAAGCCTGCTTGTTATTTTGTAAAGCTTCACCATGCAGCATCACTAAGATTCTCCAACTCCTCCAGCAAACAGTTCCGGAAGCTTCTAAACTGCATGGCAGTTACAGAGAGAGCAAAAGCTCCACTTCTGTGGTACCATGTTTCTGTATTCCTTAGCTCTTCTAACCTTGAAACACAATATCCAATACCCAAAACCTAAAAGTGGAAGCATTTAACTCAGCTTACAGGTCTTGGGGTCCAGGCAGTGGTCAGCAGGCCTCAGAGGAGCTGCATCATGCTGGCAGAGCAAGTGTGAGCAGCGCTGCTTCGCTCAAGGTGCCCACAGTACCAGAGTGACATGGCAATGGAGCATACATGCCACCAAAGGCCACAGCTCCGTGGCCAACCCGGACACACCCAGGAGGGTGTTTTATTTATGCGTTTAGTATTTCTCAATTGACGGAAGTTGCCATGACCATAGTAATGATTAGAGCAGTGCTGGTGAGGATTTTGTAAGACTTGAATAAGCCCTTTGTCTAAGGCCAATGACAGACATTTGTAATGTTTAAAAAGATTTAAGCTGCTTTCATCATGTTCCATCATGCGATAGGATGGTGAAGAGGAGTTTGGACTCCTCAAGCTCTATTTCTGACTCACCTAAAATAGAGGGGATGAATGTTTCTGTTGAAAACAGGGAGATGAGCTAGTACTCTGTGAAATGATGTATACCTTAAAGAGAAAGACAATCTGATAAATGAAAAAGAGACAGAAACCAAAAATGTAGGTTTGCATATCACTCATCAAGGTCAAGCCCAAAACACTATCAGTGAAAAGAAGTCAAAGGATACACAAATAAATCAAAGGCATTCTGTTCATGCAATATTATTAAAGTGCCTATAGTAACCGAGAAAGTTTCAAGATTCAGTGCAGCTCCTATTAATCTAGTGATGACATTCTTCACTGAATATAACAGACAAAAAACTCATTCATGGGCAGGCATAAGAACCCAAAGACCCACACAACTTAAGCAAAAATAAGAACTAATGCACCACCTTTCCTGACTCCAGCATGGAACGGTCCTAAGAATACACGACCGATGGGCCTGCACAGGGTGTCCAGGAACCAGCTGAGGCAATGATTGTCACTGATTTTTTAAAAACTTGCATCATTGAGGAAGAACACCTGCTTGAATAAGTCACATTGTGTAAAAAATGGTGTCCACTGGCAAAGTAGTGAAACTAGAGCCCTATCTTACTACATACAGAAGCATCAATGCAAATGGTTTTCACACACACGCACACACACACACACACACACACGAATGACCTAACACTCTGAAGCTTCTAGAAGAATGTATGGGAACATGGCTGTGACAATGCCTTGGCCAATATTTTAGTATTACCTAAGCACAGGCAACAAAAGCAAACAACAACAAAAGTTGCATCAAACCAAAGAGATTTCTGCACAGGTAGGTAAGCAATTGACCATTAACACCTATAAAATGGGAGCAATATTAATAAACTTTACCTATGCTGTAGAAAATATACAAGAAACTCAAAAGTTTGATAACAAAAAATACTTAAATAATTCAGTTTAAAAGTAGGCCAAAAGGATTTGCTGTTCTTAAAAAAAAAAAATTTAAGAGAATGGGTATTTGTGCTCTTCATGAAAATGGCGATGAGGCAAAACATTCCATGTTAATTAACTAGATTACTTCATTTGAGTGTGTATCCCTGTTAAGGCCCACATGCCACGTGGTATGTGAAACGTCCAGGCAGCTCAGTCAGTTTCATTAAACTGAAAATTCAAAGATGAGAAAGTCATATACACGGCACTAGCACACTGCTTTTATTATGCAGTTCATGTGTAAAAAGAATGTATTTTAAATTAAAGAACTTGGTGTACTAAATGGTTCATATTTTAAATGTCAGTCTTCTACAAAGGAAATGTACATTTTCTGTCTGTAGCTTATGGGACCAGGCCACACTGAAGCCTGATTTCACCTGCTCTTGTCTCCAGTGGCCACTTCCTTTACACATATGAGGAGATACAAAGTCTATTATTAGCATGAGGCAATTGTTAATTTTCCACTGATTTTAAATCTATACTTTATTGAAATATATTGAATTTTCCTTAACCTTGAACTGTAATCCCTAATAGGGTGTTCTTTAATATTCATAAGCATGAAAATCTATTGCCTATATTATTATAAAATATAAGAGAGTAGAGATGTTTCTCACCACAGTTATAATTATGTGAGGTAATACATGCACTATAGCTAGTCATTCCACAGTATATTTATATTTTAAAACATCACAGAAAAAAAATCATGATGTGCGTGGTTAGAATAAATAACTTTATATCTGTTTTAAAAACTAGTTATTAAAAAAGTATGTTGCTGTAAAACGAAATGTCAGATTATTTCACTTATTTCAGGAGGAATGTAGAATATCTGCATGAAAACTCCAGCATTTGTGGTATATTTAATTGCTTTCATCACTAACTTGCTCTGGGGCTTTGAACTAGTTCCCTCTGAGCCCCGCGTGTGCTCATGGGTAAAACGTTGGGATGGTGCCCGCATGGTGGGGTCTTGAGGCAGACTTGCTGCTGCTGAGTGGTGGGGTCAGGTCGGGAGAGGATGGCAACAGCGATGTGGCTCAGAGCATTCAGCTCCCTTCTGCCCCCATCTGTACTTGCTGTGCTCTGGGGCCACGGCCGGAGGGGCTTCTCCTCCTGCCACGATACCTCCTCTTCCTCCTCCTTCTCTCCCTCCTCCACCTCCTCTTCCTCGTCCTCTTCCTCCTCCTCCTCCTCCTCGTGCATGCTGTCCTCCTTGGACTCTGCCAACTACAGATTTAAATGTATGCCATATGACCCTGTCCTCCTTTAGGTCACAGGTGCTGGGCACTGGGTCTCAGGGAAGAGATGGTCACTAAGGAAATGCCACCGGGATGCAAGAAATATGCTGACCTAAATTAATTCCTAACTCCTTGATGTTACAGTTCAATTGTTACTTCTCTGTATAATAAGTGGGAAGGTGTTATTTTAAACATAGGAAACTTCAGCCTGGTATGGTGGCACACGTCTGTAATCCCAGCACTCAGGAGGCTGAGGCAGGAGGATCGGTGAGAGTTCAAGACCAGCCTGGGCTACAAAACTGAGCTCAAGGCCAGCCTGAACTGTACAGTGAGACCCTGTTTCAAAAAGACAAAAAAAAAAAAAAAAAAAAAGGAAACTTTCAATAAATAAATTTAAAAAGATGTCCCATGCCTGACAATGGCATGTATTCCTTAATTTGCACCAGGAAAAGAGAGAATTTCCTAAACAATGTGTGCATGATATACTCACTATAGGTAGTAGATTGCTGCTGGTAGTTCTTATTACCAAAACCCTGAGACAAGAGAGATGCTATTGCGTATTGAATTGCTGCCTTGTGTTGACAAGGCCATACAGGAGCTAGAGAAGGAGTTACAGAGGAACTTCACTCGTCTCCTTTAAATAGGCATCAGAGTTGTGGAAACTGAACTTTATCTCCATAGAGTCCAAGAAATACTAAAGAATATTGTTATGAGAAACAGCAAAGCAGCCCAGAATACTGAATTAGCTCAGTTCTGTCAGGCAGGCCTTGCTACCTCTAGATCGCAGCTAACATCCACAAGGAGACTTCTGTCTTCTGTGTCGACCAGAGATAATCTCCCAGTCCATTAACATTAGACAAGAAGGCAATCAGGTGATTTTGAGAAAAGAAGGCCACTCAGTCATCATATGTGGACACAGAACAGTGACTGTCCAAGTCCCAAGCACTCTGCAAGCCTTGTCTTACCCAACATGGCTGCTCCTTTCATCATCAATTAGAGCTCTACTTTCATTCTAATCTTCCCCTCTCCTAGATAAGAGTAAGGAACACAGCTATCAAATTACCTTACCAAATCTCATGCCAACGTCTGATTCACAGAAAACCCTCATTTTCTTCAGCTGCTGTGCCCCCACCTTGGCCAACCTAAAGAACCAAAGTCTAAGTTCCATAATCAGTTCTCACATCTGTACTGAGTCACCCTCAGCCCTCCACAGTGCACTTCTCCCTCTTTACATTGAGGAAAGATCCCAGCCCAGCCACAGCTGTGCTCCTCATAGTCTTTAGCTAACAGGTGTTGCCACGGGCAAAACTTGACTCCAAATCCCCATGTTATTGGGAGGCTCTGACATGGCTTGTAGCCCAGTCTCTCAGAATTGTGCAGAAGCCTGAAAGGCTACACAGATGTCCAAGAAGAAAAGGTACAAGAGGCCATAGGGATGCAAATCTTCATGGGGGGTCAGCAAGATGAAGATACTGCCATTGGAGGTCAGTGTTGCGTGGGGAAGAACTGAGCACGCTGGGACGACTGTCGGCACTAGGGCCCAGGTGAAGAGCAGGTGGTGCCCGACGCACCCAAGACACTGTCAGAGCACCTCCATTATAGTTCATTTCAGAAAAAGGCAGAACCTGGGGATGGCGCAGTCAAACCTTCATCACGGGGTCCTCATGGCCACTCCATTGAAGGCATCATCTTATTTTGACATCTACAACGTGGGATCTAAGAAAAGCATACTATAATTTGGGAACTAATGACCCTCACACTTACTCACTAAGAATAAAGTAATACTTGACTTTTCACTAACTTTTTAAAGAGATTCACAAACTCTCTAATCCTATATAGTTACTGAGTAACTAAGTACAAACATGAATGTAGATTTGAAAAACTGGAGTAAAAGGAATTTAGGAGTGATCACCATGATAATGAATCCACCAGCATAGCAATAAAGAACTTCTTCAAAGCAGGCACTGCGAGCACTGAGCCAAGCACTGTGCACTGTGCCTGTGCTCTCCGATACCCAAGCACCTCTATGCTGGGCCTCGTCCGACTTAGCCATAGACGCGTAGCTGTGAGCTTCCAGGCACTGCTTGTCCAGCTTCCCGTGGGATTTTCCATGAGTAGAAAGCTCCCAAAGGGGACTGCAGCTGAGCCTGCTCTTCTCTCAAGGGCACTTCCTCCCTGCATCTGCGCTTGCCTTCAACCTTCCACCCACATGGCAAGCCCTGGAGGCCCTTGTGCCTGCAGCCTGACCCCTTCCGACCTGGCTCAGCCACCAGCAGATTAGCATCCAGAGGGGCCAGAGCCAGCTCTCGCCATGTTGCTCTTGCCTTGAGTTCTGGGCTCTGAGAGGACCACATTCCTCGGCTATACGCTTCTTGTCAAAAATTTGTGGATTTTATTCAAAAGTGTTTTCTTCTTCCAGTATGAGTCTTTAGCCTGATTTTTCATTTATGTATGCCTCTGTTGCTTCAGTGTAAGCAGCCATGTTTTATTTGTGTTTAGCCCTTAGGGGATTACCATATCATTAGCTCCTTAAGGATGTTTAGTTTTGTCTTTTAATTAGGACAAAACGTGAGGAGCCATTAAACAAAATACCCATGTTCATACCCCATAGGAGCTCTAGAAATGAGGAAGGCAGGGTTGCTAACAGACCATGGGGCAGTGGGTAACACCAGCTTCTAGGTCCCAAGAGCCAGGACTGCTGGGAGAAAGTGTTTACAGACAGTGGCGAAGGAGGCACAGTTATCTGAGGACAGGAAAACAGGAGTTCCAGATGAAGTGGCCAGGATTGCACACCTGGGGTCAAAGGCCTTCCGCCCAGCAGAGACTCTTAAGAAAGCAAGGAAGGAGAAGCCACGTGGTGGGGTGCTGCTCTTATCCGTAAATAAGCTGATCTCCTTGGCAAATGCACACACGTTGACATAATGTCTGAGTTTCAGAACAGGGCACTGACTAGAAATACGAGCACAAATGACTTCAGTAGATGAACTGCATTCCCTTCAAAACACAGGATTTCATTCTCCTAAGTCTTTCTCCAAAATGATGAAGGATGACATATAGATTTTATGGAGGGAACGCCAGATAAAACACCAATTTAGGAAGCTGTGTGGCATCCTGCTGGAGAACAGAGTAGAAGGAAGGTCAGAGGAAGCCTGCTGGATTCGCTGGAGATTATATTGTTGGAAAAGCTGGCTGGAGGAACACTGCCTGAAATGTTTCGCTCAGACCAGGAGACGCTTGGGTGAGGCTGTGAACGTCTCAGTCCTGTGATTAGCTATGTGGGAAAGAAAAGGCCAAGAGAGAATCCCAAGTTTCAGGCTTGAGTAGCAGACGAAAAGAGGCAGTACTGACTGTGGTGCATATGCATGTGTGTGCCGAGCGGGACCAGCTCTAGAGCGGGGGTATGCATGTGTGTGCCGAGCGGGACCAGCTCTAGAGCGGGGGTAAGATGCACCCTTTTGTGGTTGAGAAAAGGTGTTTTTTTACCAAAACTAGTTGAAAGAACCAGCACCAGGTACTCAATCTGTCTAAGTCATTGGTCAGAAAGGAACACTATTGCCTACTTGAAAATAAATGTAACATTAAATAATAAACCTCTGATAATACTATATAAAGAACACTTGCATAAGTCCTGGTATTGCTTACTTGGACAAATTATCTTCTGAGGTAGGTCTTTTCTTAACTGTACTGTACAGAGACAGAAGCAGGGACATACAGAGGATTACTAACCCACCCTAGGTCACAGAGCTCGGTTGCCAGATCATACTTTCAGATCTGTACCATCTGGCTGTGAAGAGGAAGTCAACCAATAATTTATAAACTCATTACAATGCTCTGTTTATAAAAAATATTTATAAACTTTTCATTAAACACTAAGCATCTTACATAATCATTAGAATGTTTTGCTATTACTCAATAGGGGTGGATAAAATATGCAATCCATTCATTTATGAAAAATAATTTTCAGAATATATCACATATTTATACATTGTACTGAACATTAGGACGGATCGAAGCACAGCGAGACACTGCTTGTCTTGAGCTGGCCAGATAGCTCAGTGGATTAAAGCACCTGCTTAGGCACAATGGTCAGGGCTCAATCCTAGGTGTGCCATGCTGGCCTGTCCCCCAGAGTGCTGAGATGGCAAATGAGACTGGGTGGGGTGCAGCACCTGTAATCCCAGTGCTTGGGAGACCGAAAACAAGAGGATCACTACAAGCCCAATCTGTGTAGTGAGACCCCGTACTAAATACATAAAATGACACTGCCTGTCTGAATGATTTATAATGCAGTGTTGCACTTAAAATCATATATCATACAAGCAACATATTAACAAGATCATGTGTTAAAGTGATTAGACAATGTCAAGTCAAGTTGGGAGAGTTGACATCTAGAGCTTGACGAGCATGCATAGAGAGTTACGGGGCCAAAA
The DNA here is from genome assembly GCA_004027025.1 of Myocastor coypus. Taxonomy (NCBI): domain Eukaryota; kingdom Metazoa; phylum Chordata; class Mammalia; order Rodentia; family Myocastoridae; genus Myocastor; species Myocastor coypus. Next base: position 46,619 of record PVJA010006827.1, read on the forward strand.
CTGAAGAGCACCTCTGGGTGCAGGGATGCCTAGTTAGGCCTACCAGATATGGACATTACAGGTGAAACATAAAAACTGAGTCAACTAGGAGGCCAGGGAGAGAGCCCTGTGGAACAAACAAGCACAAGGTCCTGAGTTCAGTTCCCAGAAATAGCAACCAAAAAAAGGGGTCATGTAGGAAAAAGAGAATTTCATGTGGAGGGAAACTGAGGCACAGGACTCGGATGTGCACAAAGAATAGACCTCACTTCACACCTAGGGAGCCTCAGCTTCCTTTTAAGTGCTAGGAACTAGCTTCACTTCCAGGGCTTACAGTGTTTCATGTAAAAAAAAAAAAAAATGTGAACCTCAGAGAAATAGTTAAAAGTTGATTCCCATCACGAAACCTTGGAAAACAGACCTGGCTTCATTACTGTTACTTTGCCATGGCAAATAACTGTTAAGTTCTTTTCTTTCTTAGAAGAAAAGGCCATTCAGATTGTTTCAATTGCCTTTGTTTATTCTACTGCTCTTCAGCCTCAGAAGTGTTGTGCCTGTTGCTATGTACGGAAGATCCACACGGAGAACGGGGAGACCAAGCTGGCATGCAGGGTGCCCAGAGGAATATTAATGGGACGGAGCAGAGAATGGGAATCTCTAGAAGACGCGCCCTCCTGTGTGCTCCTCCCGCTAGCGTTGGCCTTTCCTGCTGACTCCTGTCTTTCTTGGCTTCACACAGTGAAGCAGAATATTTGAGCCCCATCTTAGTAAGCATCTAGTACCAGGACGCAGTATGGGTAAGTCTGAAACATTGAAAGGGAAGACTCTTTCAGAGGTTCCCTGAGGTCTTGGAAGAACCATGGGCTAGAAAAGGCCGTGAAGGATCTACCAAGGCTACCACCTCCTGGCTTCTACCTTCAGCTGCAGAGAGGCCCAGGCAAATGTGAGACGAATCTGGCAAAGAACAGCCATAGTTACCCACAAAATTAGGAGCAGAGGATGACATCCATGTCCAGGTCAAGAGCGGGCAATGACTGCACAAGGCCATCCCAGGAAGCCCGGAGCAGCACAGAGACACCTGTGCACCCCACACCTCCCCTCCTCCTCCAGATACCATGTGCAGCTCCTCAGAACGTTTTCCACCCACAAGGTCCATGCATCACTGAGGAGTCTGCCTGTGGGGACCTTGGGGAAAGTGTCCCCAGCATATAGCCTGTGTTCCCTTCATTTATAGTATCCACACATTAAGGTTATATAATGCCACAGAATGGTACACTCTACATGAGCAATACTTAGAACAATCACCTACAAAAAGACTCTGGGATCTTATAAGTGGTGATTATTTCTCACAGGGAAGAAGCAGGTGCAGACTCCCCAGAGCAGCGATGGTGAACCTTTCAGAGCTTTCAGTGATAATGCACAACCCACTGTCCCACTCACGCCACAGGTCCCCCACCGCTGCCCTTAAGCCTACATGTGACACACAATCGCCTTTCACCCTGTCAATATCATCCTAAGGAGTACATGAATCTAACAGGCAGCAACTCCATCAGACATTGACTACAGAACTCAGAAACTCACACACGCTCAGCACACACTGCGCTGCTGTGCTACAACTCCCGCCCCTGGTCAGTTTGAGACAAGAGCTCATTACATGGCCCAGGTGGGCCTTGAACTTGCAAACCTTTATCCTCAGCCTCTCAAGTAGCTGGGATCACAGCAATGGCCCTGGTCTAAGGTTGATTCTTAAATAATGCTTTAAAATAAAACTTAACTTAGTAAAATTTATGTCTGCTCTAAAAATATAGTACGCTTAGAGTTCTGTGCTATAGAACACTACTGAACAAACCAATTCTTGCTACTTCATTTCTATAAATCCCACAATAGGGTATAAGAAGTATCTCTAAGGATGGCATCTGGTCTATTTCAAGCAGAGGCATAACGAATCTCCAGACTTGGACATCAGCTCCTCATGTATTTAAATTCAACTATGTTTTTCACTCAAATGACATGATAATTAATGTCTTTTTAATTTCTTATAATACATGATAATGACAAAAGGATATTTCCTTTTGGAAAACAATGAGAAGAAACAAGAGGTGAAGCTAATGATAGTTAAGATAAAACCTGTGCTTATGCAAGTTTGCGCTGCTCGGGCAGCGAAGGACGGAGGATCCTGTTTCCAAGCGCGCGCTCCAGGGCCCATGGAGCAGCGAGCCAAGTTGACCTCTAGGTCCTGCATAATGTGCGCCAGCTTCCCTCCTCTGCACAAGCGTTTCTGTGACAAAGGTCACTGGGTGTGTTGTGAAACATCTTTAACTGTTCAGTAGAGTGGTTCAGCTCGCCAAGCACCCAACTAACCGTGCTACTTATCCTCTGCATGCCCTCGCCTGTCCGCAGTCACCGAATAGAATTCACTTTATCCTTCTCCATAAACTAACGACTAGGAAATTGGTGACCCCGTGGCATGCCAGTGGCCAGTTGTGAACTAAAAAGTCGCAGCCAATCTGTTCTACCTCTTGACAGAACAAGTACAACCCTAGAACTAATTACTTATCAAGCTATGTTCTTTGGATAGTCACAGTGCTCTTACAGTTCCAAGCAATTTCCTTTGGGGAAGAGAATGGCTTTGGTGGCATGGGAAACTTCACGCCCTGCCATGAGACCCTCTGCCTCACTGCAGCTCCTGCTCCTCCTCCTCCTCCTCCTCCTCCTGCTCCTTCTCCTCCTCCTCCTCCTGCTTCTCCTACTGTTCCTCCTCTTCCTAGGCCAGTCCTTCTGGCAGCACTGAAGAGGTGACACCCTGAAACTGTCATTCAAAACAATCTTTAAAAAGCAGCCACTCTTGTTTCTTTGCATTCAATCTGCAGCATTCCTTCTTGCGTTTAATATTCTGCACTGTGAACCTTTAAGCCCAGTGCACTGGTTTGTCAGCACTCCAAAGCCTTTTCTTTTCTGCCTTTGTGTTTCTAGACAACAATTCCTCCCAGGTTGGGAGCTTATCTTTTTTTCCCAGGTGAAAATTGTTTTATTATCCCTGAGTGTCTGCTTTCTTAAAGTCTTAAAGCAGTTAATTACAAAATTGTCTTTGTCCTTTACAAAAGGATCAGATTCCAGGTAATTAGTGTTTGTGTCCTATGTCATTTGAAAATATTTCTCTGCCCCCACCCTACTCCATCAGGATTACAGGAGTGTCATGTGTGGACCTGCAAGTCCACTTCTGTTACTTAGATCTACCGGAAAACAAGCCCGGTTGCCTATTTCTCTTCATTCTCCCCAAATTCCACCTGATTCCTGAGTTCTCGCACAAGGGGCACCCGCAGTTGGCACTTCTGTGGCTGGGCAGAAGGCTTTCCCCCCACCTGCACAACACCACGCAATCATCCCCCAAACAGTGGCCCTCTGGAAAGAAAAGGTCCTAGCTCCTTCAACTTCTCCTTGTAGAGTGTCATGGAGAGACAGGGAATTGCCTTAGATAAGCAGCAGAGGCGTATGCCCTTGAGTTTGTTTTCTGGATAAGAAACTACTAAAGAATTCTCTGTAGCGATTAATGGTTTCAGATAGCCCTGCAAGAAATACACCACTAAAATGTTCTGCTAGATAATAAAACCCTCACCTCCTCACAACTACCATCTGGTCCCTCTGACAAATGGTATTTATGTGATCACCAGTTATCAATAATTTTAGATATGGGAAGACTTTTTTTCCTAAGAGTTAAGTTACTAAAAAGATTGGCTGTTTCTCATTATTTCCCTTCTAAACATATTTGGCAGTTATGACAATAAACAAGAGAACACTTTCAGAGAACCATAAGCAAATGTTATTCAACCTGTACTCTAATTTAAAAAAAAAATGATTTTTCTAGCTTGGAAGAGAAAAAAAAAATGTAACAGGTCAGAATTAAGAATATCCTGTGCAAAAGATTAGTATTCAAAAAAGCCTATGAAAGGTAAACAGAAATTAAAATATGAAATTATTTAGGATATGACAAAACAATCTAGAAAATAAAAAGGAATACATGTTCAGCTAAGCCTCATCAAATTTTCGGCTCTTCTGATATTAAGTAAAAGGCATAGCATGTAAAAACAATAATTTCATAGGATGAATTTAGAGACTTATGGAAAGATACAATTTAAAAGTTACAAGTCACATGTCTTCATTTAGCTCATTGCAAGCTTATAAAGATGTTAACAGAAGTATCACAGATTTAATTATTCTGCCCTAAAGAATTCATCCTCTTAGAAAACTGAAAAGAGCAGCTGTTAGTGAATGAGAGTGCGTCTACCACAAACACAGGAACAGCCACACTCCTAAACGAAAAGAGTTCTGCTCACCAACTGCTAGAGCAGCATGCTCCTCCACAGGTAGGATCTCAGTCCCGGCTTCACGAGCTTGCTGGAGGAGACGCGGAGAGCAAACACATGATTAGCACAGGGCAGCCGCTCTGAGCTCCGAAAGGAGCCCAGGGTCTCGGGCAGTCATTTATCTCCAAGGTTATCCTGCCATGTGCGGGTCACTCACATCCTGAGCATTCCAGCGCTCTCGACGCATGCCTCTCTCGAGATAAATATAGACCCTGCTACCTGAGCCAAGTGCGGTGAAAGTTAACTGGGAAAGACGCGCTCCCGTGTGCCTAGGTGGAGGAAAATAGCACCCAGTCCTCTGCCTGCCAAGACCTGGTGTGCCCCTGAAGGACAGCCGCTGTGCCAGCGAGACAAGGACGTGTGGACGAGTATACTCTCGTGCTCACTTTGCCATTCTGCGGGGTTATGTTTGCTCTGACGGCGGACGCTGTTCGGGGGGCCCCCCACCTGCTGCCATAGACGGGTAGCACAATCATGAGAGTATTAAGAGTATCACTTAAACAGCTAAGAGGTTTCTGCTTTACTCCCAGTTCCAGGTGAGTTCCTTGCAAGTAAATAGCGATTTACCAAGCTGTGTCTCCACATAGTATTTTTTCTTTGGGACATTTTTGTTACAGTTTGGTCATTCATTGATTGTCATAATAAAGGGTGCGAAATAAGCCAGGCACTGCCAAGGAGTTAGGTTTAAGTTATTGTTTTATTTTAATCTTTAAGGATAGCTGTTTAATGCAGGTGATCTAGAATGGATTTTTCCAAATGATCCTGATATGCATACAAATAAAACTACCCTCAGATGGAATAAAATGTGATTAACATCACTGCTCTAAAAGATAATGATGATACATATGCCAATAAGTCGCCCCCTCACATTATATATTAGAATTATTAATTACAGACTAAAAAAACTTAGAGAAACCAAAAAAAGGGCTGTACTGCTCTCCAGATATTGTCAATTAATATTTCTTTTTTAGAATGTCATTAGATTGGTATAGTATCCATTTCACTTATTAAATATTTAGATTTTACAAAGCCTATCTTTTTATAAAATAATGCTTGAATTAAAAAAAAATGTCATTAGAAAAAAATGAGGGGTTTTGGAAACATTATTTTTTAAATAAGACTCTTCTGCAAACAATGACGTCCACCATCTCGGAAAATGTACCTGCTTTACTAAGTTATCAAGCCAGTGTGTTCATGGGTTCGATTCTACTGAGGATGTGAGATTTGGTAAGGCCTCACATGCTGAGCTCTGCCCAGGTGGTTGCCACTGTGTGACATCTGTATTATGCTGAGCAATTCTTGTCACCTTGTTCCAAAAGGATCTTCCACATCAACTTCATATTTAAAGCCTATTTTCCAGGACATAAAACAGAGACTCAAAGGATAATATTGATTTCAACACACATCTCAACAGTGGCCCATCAGATAGTGCAACCCCCATAAGGTTAACTTGAAAGCAACTTTTATCTCTACCCTTGAGCTGGAACAGATGAAAAACAAATTCCATCTGCCCTTAGATGTGTCGGACACATCAGCACATGAGCAGTTCAAACCTTCCCTTTTTTTTCTTTTTTTTCTGTTTTAACACAATTAGTTAAAGCATAGAGATACTCCCAAGGGAATATTGCTATGACACCCACAAATTCTCACAAGTACTATGTCTCTAATGGAAAGACAGAAGATCTGTAATCCAGCACTCTAGGCAGGGATTTGTCTTGCGTTGGCTTTGTACACAGCAAGTGCTTCTTACCCGTTGCAGCAGTTTGACCTTCCAGAGCCTGGAGTATCAGACCTACTACAGCAGCTCCTCCCTGATCGTGAGAGGTCTGGTATGGAGAAGGGCTGCCAGGGAGCAGCGATGCTCTGATGTGCTGTTCAGCACCAGCAAGAAAGCTCCAGGAGGGGCAGAGGGAGATTTCCCTGGGTAGACGCCACACACTTCCAAATATTACAGCAGTATATGACTCTGTCATATAGAACAAAATGTTTTGTGTGTATAAACCTTTTCTGTTCCTTCAACTAAAAATTTGTCAAGTGAATAGTTTTACCAAAGAGATGAGAAGATATATGTTAAAAATGCAATGAACTGTGAGTTCAGCGACTACCACAAAAGTCCCTGACAGCCTAGGCACTGTCCTGTCTCAGTATACCTTCTGTCCTATGAGGAACACAGGAAATTCCGAATTTCCTTCCCATATATTAAGCGTGCACAACGGTTAAATGATTCTTTCCTAGTTGAGCACCAGAAGGGGCCTGAGGAGAGGGCAGAGGGCGAGCCGCTGTGGGTGGAGCTAAAATGGACTACGTGTCTGTGGTAAGTACGACAAGGCCTTTGACCTCCCAACCTGGGAAGTTCTCAGCAATTCTCTTTACCAACTACCTTCAAAAATGGGCATGTCCTTACATGTCTTTACAGGGTATAGCAGTTGAACCAAGGACCTGTTGCCCCTGACTGGTTGCCTCTCTGCTGAATGTAAAAGTTCAAAGGTCACATCACCGAGACCTTGTCTGGGCTTTTCTGTGCCAGGAGAAGTGACACATCAGCCTTTAGCTCTGGACTCATATGGTGATAGGGCAGTGCTCACCAGATGTGGCTGTGGAACGTCCCACTTCTGTGGGACAGCTTTCCTCAGGACAGCAGTGAGATCATGGGGATTTGCAAGCATTTATCCTAAGAAGGAAAGTCCATGGAAGAATTTTAGTGTGTAGATAAATGAGATTGCACCTCAGTTACCTGGACGAAAGAGAGCCTCAGAGAGAGCTGTTGGGAACAGAGTGAAGAGCAGTCATAGTGTGTGCAGAAACAGGCAACTCTTGCTGAATGGAATTCCACCTGGCTCCAACAAAGCACGGCAAAAATGAAGGGAGGAGAGCGTGCATTTAAGAAGTACTTAGAACATTAGATCAAGCAGCTGCGGTCTTGGGGATGTGTGAGGAAAAAGGGGTAAGAAGAATTGCAAATGTCTTCCAGTTGAAGCTGTTTAGTCAGACCCTTGGAGTCTGCATGGACACCTGTTCTCCGGCTAAGACACAGGTGGGTGGAGCTTGCTGAGCGAGCTGCAGGCAGTGGAAGGCCTCTCCTGATCCGGGGTCCGAGTCGGACTGAATTCAGCCTTCACAAGGGACAGTGGCGTGGCAGCCTGCACTGCTTTCTGCTCTGTGTCTGGTCTCCACCCACGTGGGGGCAGGAAATGTTTGGAACAAAGTCTGCATCTGCACTGATCATGGGCAGGTTTTCCTTCTCGAAATTATTCCCTGGGGGAGGATGTGTGTAGGTCGTAAGTGTTGTAGCTTTGGAAAGGTTCTTGAAGACCCAGGGACTTTCCTGGCCTTCGAGGGCCCTGGCCGGAGCTCGCCGGGGACACCGAGGGAAAACGGCGCAGCTCTTCAGTTTGGCGGTCATGGGAAACCCTCACAAAGCTGTGCCGTGGAGCCTGCTCTCAAGCACAAGGCCCCGTGGGCTGAGTGTGAGGAAGAACTGTGGCCTCACAGCACAAGTGCCACAGAGTGCCAGGGAGAGCCAACATGGAACACAGCAATTCTAAGCATGACTGAAAGAAATTGTGCAAGACTTCTGTACACAACTGGCCATGTGTAGGGAGCTTGGAATCTAATGGAAACTTAGGTCCCTCTGGACCGAGAGCAAATAATTTCCACAGGACATACAGTCCCTCTTCCAACACAACAAAACAGCAGGCTGGTGGCCAATTATGGGAGTAGCCAAGCAGATGTCCCACTTGTTCTTCAATGAGAGAGGTCGGGTTTGTTATAAAGATTATTTCCCATGGAGTCGCCCTTTCTGTTTATAAAGCATTGTTTTAATGTCATCAGGTAATTATCAGCAATACCCATACAATTCTTATGTACTTCCTTTGTAAACGTCATGCAGAACAGTATCTAGGGGCCCATAGGTCCCCTGTCTTCTCAGGAAAAACATGAATAGATTAAGAGGACAGTGCTGGGGTGAACCTGAAGCTCTCGAGCTGAGACCCCCAGCCCTGAGAACACACTGTGTGTATATCCTCTGGTTTTGCTTGTTTTTCAGATAAAGATCAAATACCTTATTTCCTACCTAAATTGTTCTTGTCATTTTGTTTGACTTATTTGTGTTCTACGCACAACTCCATACCTGTGTCTAAGCTTATATATTTTCCTGCCTGATAATATTCTCTTTCTGTCTCTGTCTCTCTATCTCTCTCTATCTCTCTGTGTGTCTGTCTCTGTCTGTCTTTGGCTCGGCCTCTGTCTCTGTCTGCCTCTCTCTGGGTGTCTGTCTGTCTCTCTGTCTGTCTACCCTCCACCCCATCTCTTCCTTTTCCATTTCTCCTTCCTGCTCTCGTACTCTCAGCTTAATTTTTACCTTTGCAGTTAACTTCAAAATTTATTTTTTTAACCCATAAATTCTGTTACTAGTAATCTTAGTTTGCATTTTTGACAATTTTCCATTAGCTAGTGTAGTGTTTAGTTATTTTATTTAACCGCCTAACTCTTGAGATAATGCCAGGATTTGCCATTTTACAAATTAAATGAAAGTTTAGAAAACTTATATGACTTTGAAAGGGAAAAGCTGCACAAGAGAAATCATTCCTTTTTAAAACTTTCTTCTTTTGAGACCACCCAGCTCTGTGCCGCTTCAGGGCTGTGTGGTTCCTTTCTTGACCCTGTAGCCGCAGAGCATAGCTGAGCATGCAGGGTGCCTCACTGCACCGCTGTGCCAGGCTTCATGAGCCGATGATCAGTAATCCACCACGGCAACCCAGAAGCTCGCGCTGCTAGCTAAGCAGAGGAACCGCCCCGCCTCTGTATCCCCTTCCAACCTCCTGCTTGAGCCTCTTACAAAAGCCCTAGAGTGCCAGCGCACAGGGCCTGGTATTGGAGGCCTGATTCGGGTCAGTGCTCATTAACATAAATAAACCTGCCTTCAAATCCCAGGCATGTGTTGGCGTTTCTGTTCGCCATCGCAACTTTATTGTCACCGCTGGAAGGTCTGGCTCATGGTCACGTGGCCGGTACAGCTCTGGATGGGCAGCTCTGCCCAGGTGCTCACCCGTGGCGCCCTCCCTGCCTTGGGCTGTTCTCGGGGCACGTCTTGTGCGGCTCTGTGTGTCAGCTTGAGTCTCCGCACGCTCCCTCACCACGCTGTCCTCACGGCTGCGGCATCACCCATGTCCCACAGATTCCTGAGTGCTGTTCTGGTCCAACAACTTACATCTGCATCCACCAACACAGCCTCCTTCCTGCCACCTTCTACGTTATCGGGGACTGGGCATCTGATTTCTATTAGCTCTTAGGATTTATTATTTTACGTGAAATATTAATCCTCTGCCTAGACAGCAGACTTCCACCTGGGTCGGCCGGGATCCAGGGTCCTTGTACTTCCTTTCTCTTTCTGTATCAAGTCCTCTCCTCAAAGAAGTAGTCCCTGGGGCTCCTCTCCCTGCTTCAAACGTTTCCTCTATCTGAAATTTCAACTCTGCCTCCCAAGTTTGCTCGCCAAATCCACTGACTATCCACAAAGCAGACTCAGCTGGACCTGTGTAAAGCGCCCTGCTCTGCTTGCGACATGGCTCAGTGGGGCAGACTTCTGTCTGACAAGCGGAAGGTCGGGAGTTTGATTTCTGCTGCCCCCCGGAAGTAAGTGAATAAACAAAAACTTTAAAAGGGGTCCATCCAGTGTCCACCCCAGCCCTATTCAATCTGAATTTATGGGTACCGCTCCATTGAAAAGTTACTCTTAAGTCCCCGGGTTCGTTTTGAGTAAGGGAAAGAAGTCGCTTCCTCTGCGCACTTCATCTGGCAGGAAAATAACCAGCAGGACGCACTTGCCTTGCGTGTGACGCGCACGCACTGCGTGTCCTCGGTCACGCACAGTGTCAGTGTGCAAGGTCGGGAGCACACTCGCCAAGCGCCACCCACACAACGGCACGCATGCGCCATGCGCTGCTCCTCCGCGGCCGCCCCGCTCTCTGGCGGCCCCTCACCCCAGGGCAGCAGACCTCACGACCTGCCAGTTTCAGTCTCGCTGTGTGGTACTTGACACAGTCAATTAACCTCAGAGTGAAATTATGCATTGATTCACTTAATCGAATCTACTTACCCTGGACACTAAGCCATTGATTAATAAACAGGTAACCCATGAGTGAGCCTTGTAAAAAAGAAGGATCCTAGGGCCGTGCGTGTGCTGGCTTTTGTTTATTCTTATTATGTCTTCTTTGAAAAGGCATTTGAAACAGTAGCAAGTGAGGTGGCATTGATGAATGAAGAGACAGGGAGAACGGCAGGGCAGGGGAGTGGGAGAGGAGGTGGATTTACCCCCCTAGGGAAGGACTGCTGGCTCCTAGAGCAACCTGCCCACGCCCCGGCAGGCGAGACCACCAGCGCAGGAGCTGCGGACCCACAGTGCTCAAGACCGAAGGAAGCCTACGCGGTTAAGTGGGGATCGTCGTCCAAAAACTTCCAGGAAAGGTTGGGTGGAAGGGATAACCTCCAAAAATACGGAATCCTTGAAAACTTTGGAAGTCTGGCTGTTGGTGGCCTCTCCAGCCTGCGGGCCAGTCGTGGACTCACCCACTCTGCACCGCTTTCCGGGAACAAGCCCACTCCTCTGCCCTGGGCCTCTCTCTGGCTGACCCTGCTACTCAGGACACTCACTTGTGGGTGCCTCTGTCCCGGAGCTGTTCCTTGCCGCGTTCTGCTGTGAGCTCACACCCTCCCTCCCAGGGCCACCGTGTAGAAAGGCCCTCCTCCCCACACGCTGCCTCTGTCATGACACACGTGTTGGCATCTTAAAAAATATTTAATAAGGATCATTTCTATGAAAGCGTAAGGTCCTTAAGCCTAGGTGATTTTTACTGTCCTCTTCACTGTTTAAAGAAAAACTTAGCATGTGCCGTGCACACTAGAAGTAGATTTTGCCTTGACGAAGATGTGTGTATGTGTGTGTGTGTGTGTGTGTGTGCATGCATGTACATGCATTTTATACTACATTATCCACCATAAAAATATTCAGAACTAACCCTGAACATTAATCCTATGACAAAATTTCCACGGAGAAAGAAAACCTGCCCTTCAATATACAGCTGCACACTGAAACCATAGCAATACCCTGATTCTTAGAGTCCAGTGTGTTATTCTCGCCAGAGGGCAGAGCGCTGGCCTCATCCCAGAATCCAGCCTACAGAACCACAGATGAAATGCTGCCCTTACAAGCAGAGCTCTGCCAAAGGGGTTTCTAGTCCCATTCTGGACTGGTGCGCTTGCCATAGTCCCCCTCTCCTTTCTCAAACTAGGAGCGCAGGGTTATTTAAATTCCAGCCACCAATATTAAACAATATCTTGAATTTAATGAAAATTCAAACACAATCTACTGGAATTTATGGGATGCAATGAAAGCAGTTCTTAGAGGGAAACTTATGGCTCTGAACTCACACATTAAGAAAACAGAACGGGAACAAATGAATACTCTCCTAGAGCACCTCAATTGACTAGAAATAGAACAGCAAACAAAATTCAAAGCCCAAAGACGGGAGGAAATTATAAAGATTACAGCAAAAATTAATTCAATTGAGACAAATAAAACAATACAAAGAATTAATGAATCAAAAAGCTGGTTCTTTGAAAAATTACATAAAATTGATAAGCCCCTAGGTAACCTCATCAAAAAGAGGAAAGAAAAGACTCAAATTCAAGCAATAAGAAATGAAAAGGGTGAAATTACTACAGACACAGCAGAGATTCAGAGGATCATAAATAACTACTTTGACAATCTTTACTCTCACAGAATTGAAGATACAGATGAAATGGACAGATTCCTAGAAAAGCACAAATTACCTGAACTCAATCAAGAAGATATAACAACTCTGAATAACCCAATAACAGCCAATGAAATACAGAATGTAATAAAAAGCCTATCGACAAAGAAAAGTCCGGGACGTGATGGATTCACTACTGAATTCTACAAGAAATTTATAGAAGACTTAATCCCAACACTCCTCAAACTCTTCAATAAAATTGAAAAGGAAGCAATCCTTCCAAAATCATTCCTAGAGGCAAGTATTACACTGATACCAAAACCAGAGAGAGATGCAACTAAAAAAGAAAACTACAGGCTAAATTCTCTCATGAACATAGATGCGAAAATCCTCAATAAAATCCTCGCCAATAGAATACAACTAATCATCAAGAAGATTATACTGCTGGTGGAAATGCAGATTGGTGCAACCATATGGAAAGCAGTGTGGAGGACCCTTAAAAATCTAGAAGTAGAAATCCCATTCAATCCAGCTATCCTCCAATTGGGAATTTTCCCAGAAGAACTGAAAACATCATACCACAGAGATATCTGTGCACCTATGTTTATAGCAGCTCAATTTGTAATAGCCAAATCTTGGAAACAACCAAAATGCCCATCATTTGAAGAATGGTTGAAGAAAATGTGGTATTTTTATATAATGGAATATTACTCAGCTATAAAGAATGATAAGCTGGAAGACTTCATATATAAATGGATGTATATTGAACTCATTAGTGAAATAAACCAGACCTACATGTGTAAACATCATATAGTCTCCTTAATATAAGAACTCTAAAATTTTTTTTCTTTCCTTGCCAATATCAATTGGAAGGTGTGTCATGCCCACACCCTGTGCTCTGTATAACTATTGTGAGGACAATATGAAGTGTGTCAACTGTTAAAAAAAGAAGTAATGTTTATTGAAAGTGTTAATATTTAATTGTTTGATCAATCTTATATACCTATATCTATTAATCTGAACTGATCCAATGATGAAAATATGTAATATAACCATTGTTAAATTTAAAATAAATAAAATAAATAAAATAAATAAATTCCAGCCACCATCATGTGCAGTGCTCAAAATGCTGTACCTGTCAGAGGCATCTGGCTATTTGATTGGAACTTAGAAATAGTAATATCATCCCTGCTGGCCACAGACACAAAAAATCAACCTCTTACTAATCTCGGCAGCCTCTCAGAGCTGTGTTTCCCATGTCCAAGAGCCTCCTGCCTGGAACTGCTGCAACAAGATTCTTGCACTACAAGTTCTTGCTCCCAGTTAGGAAATCCGCATGATTTTAGAGCAATCCTCTCATTCCATTGCCATGGCCAATCCTAAAATTAGTGCTACTATAAATGTGCTTTTCCACATATCAGCCAATATCTCCCTGCACGATCAGCCCACTTCCTCTTTTCAAAACCACGTTCTCCAGCCTGGGAAACAGCCAGATAGCATAAGAGGAGCCCAGACCTCTTCTGTGTCCCAGTCAAGTCCAAGGTCATCCAAACTCTGTAGAAAAGGAAACCTTCCCAATACTGTTGGCTCCTGCACTTAAGCCTAAGAAAATTAGGAACACTTTCTGAGCTTGTGAAAATGATGTAGGTGGTAACATGTGACCCCTTTGCCTCAGCGCACGAATGCTAACATATTTGTCACTTGTTCCTGAGATCAAGCTTCTCGGAGAACTTTGTGGGTTTTTCTAATGTGACGAATGTAATATATAGAAGATGTGGACGAGAAGGGAGATGAAGCCCTGGGCTGAGAAGCGAGTGGGAGGACACTGGAGGCTCACAGCTGGATCTGAGCTCAGATGCGGGCTCGAAGGGATCTGAGGAAGAGACCCCACTTCCTGGATTTGTGTCTGAAGTCCTCCACACAGGCTGAGGCTGCACCTGTATCCTACCTAGGAGGGTGAAGGTGTGCAGAGGGTAGGGTGAGAGACTGGAGCTTGCAGGAGTGCCAGGCACACAGGAGATGCCACAGTGCACACAGAGTCCTCTAGCCTTGTCCTCTAACGCTCAGGTTCTCCTGGAGCAATGTCCTTCACAAGGCCCTGCTGTTCCTGTGTTGCAGGCCTAGAGCTCAAACCATGGCTCCTTGACTTGACAGCAAACATCTGCTGAAGCTGTGGCCCAGGCGTGCCACCCGCTCCTGTACTAATATCCCTGCTTATTGGTACATCCAGTTTCTGCGCCAGCACAATTCATGAATTTGTTCGATTCACTTAGTATTGTCCTCTAGCTATGATTTCTGTATTTTTCTGAATGAAAACTGTTTTTAAGTTACATAAATCCTATAGGGCTTAAAGCAGTAACCTCCTTATATAGCCAAGTTTGTGGCTGCAGAGTTGATGAGATGTGAATCTTGTGAGCATCCCACGTATCCATCAATGCTAAAGAAAATGTGTTTTTTACACACAGTGAAGTACTACTCTACTCTGTCATGAACAGGGACACACTGGATTCACTCCCAGGAAAGTGGATGTGCTGTGAGACCATTGCGTTCACTGAAACGCACAAGACCCAGAAGCTTATGTGCCTCAGGGTTTCTCCTCTGTGAGTGGCCTATGTGACAAATGAAAAGCAGATGTATGCAGTGGGGAGGTGGATTGCCACAGTTAAAGGTTCTGTGAGGGAACAGTACAACACAGGAGATAACTTACAAGATTATTTTATAATCACCCAAAGAATAATATACAAAAAGTGCAGGAAATCTGTCCACATAGTAAAGGTCAAACAATCCAGCTGAGTGGCTGGATCGTGTTAGCTTGCATGAGGCCAGCTGAAGACCCAGAGCCCACAACAATGCCTCTCTCAAGGCCAACTGGAGGTCAAGAGCTCGCAATAATGTCTCAGGAAAGCTTCATGGATCTTTGCTGGAAAGGCCCAAAGGTCAGTACTGGAAGCTAGAAAGTCTAAGCCAGCTGGATGAAGGATCTGAGCTATCAGGACGATCTGAACTGGAGCCAGGAGGCATTGCTCAATGTCAACAGCAGCACTCCCAGAAAGGTGCCCCAGTACCCTCAGCGACAGTGAGGTCCTGAGCTTCAACAGTGCTGAGGAAAGCTGAGCTCCCATGAGGAAAGCCAACATGACCAGCTTCTCCAGCAGACTGGGCAGACACCTTCTTTCCCCCTGGAGCCAGAAGTTGATCTCAAGATGAGGACCAGAGCTCCCCAAAAGTGAATCATCACCATTTTCAGTGGTAGCAAAGCTTCTGAAATCCCCTCTAATAAGAACAGCCAAGGTCACCAGGAAGACCAGCATGACGAGGTCCTCCGGCAGAGCAGCCCAGGAGAGCCAGCAGCTTCCGACAGCCCCAGCAGTGTCTCTAGCCTCCCGAACAGCCTCTCCGTGGCTTCTCCAGCTTCCCAAGCAGCCTCTCCGTGGCTTCTCCAGCCTCCCGAACAGCCTCTCTGTGGCTTCTCCAGCCTCCCAAGCAGCCTCTCCGTGGCTTCTCCAGCTTCCCAAGCAGCCTCTCCGTGACTTCTCCAGCCTCCTGAACAGCCTCTCCGTGGCTTCTCCTGCCTCCCAAGCAGCCTCTCCATGGCTTCTCCAGCTTCCCAAGCAGCCTCTCCGTGACTTCTCCAGCCTCCTGAACAGCCTCTCCATGGCTTCTCCAGCCTCCCAAGCAGCCTCTCAACAGCTTTTCCACTTCCGCCTCTTAGGCTCTGTGCCACAACCCTCAGGTGGGCCTCCCACACCCAGCACCACACTAGTTCAATTCATCTGGGTGTACCAAGTTGACCACCAGTTAGCAGTCCACTACCCAGAGTTAGAAGGATATTACATAAAGCTTTGAAAAATCAGGAAGACTTGAACAGCAGGAAGAGAAATTCTTTATCTCAATCAACCAACCAACCAGCCAACCAAACAATTAATCAATCAATCAATCGATCAATAAAATGCATTCAACTTGCTCAAGCTCTGCTAACTCAATCATTAGGAAATAACTTTTTTTTTTTTTTTTGTCTTTTTTGAGACAGGGTCTTGCTATGCAGTTCGGGCTGGCCTTGAGCTCACTTTTGTAGCCCAAGTTGGTCTTGAACTCACACAGATCCTCCTGCCTCAGCCTCCCAAGTGCTGGGATTACAGGCGAGAGCCTCCACACCCAGTGAGAAGAACTTTTAAATGAGAGTGAAAAAGGAAAAACAAACGAACAAACCCTGAGGTATGCCACAAGAGTACAATGCCTGTCCAAGGTACGCGCCCAGAAGGGGCGGATTGACGTGATCTATTCACCCTACATGTGGCACAACGCCTCATGACTCTCCTTCGCTGCATTATTTGCAACCTTCCCTAAAATCACGAGTATGTGAGACTTGGGATCAAGAGCGCCAGCGCCATACACCCGAGGTGCCTGATGTCACTGTTCCTGTTTTAACTTTGTGGTCCCTGTTTCTCCACCACCTTCCATTCCCCTCTCCTCAAAAGAGCAGTGTGTGACCTTGAAACTCACACCTTACAATTCCAGTGGCAATTTTCTTTTGCCCCCTCCCGCCACATTTCTGGGTGCCACCCCACGCTTCTATTTCAGTGAACACCTCGCCATGCTCCTAATGCCTATACTCAGAGGAAGTCCCCGGGGAGCGACTTCTCCCACCCCCGCATGCTACAGTTGAGCTCAGGGTGCAGGAAGAAAACATGGCCCGGGCTCCCAGATCCCTCGAGCCAAGCACATTCACAGCGGCATGCGCACGGAGGAGATCGGGGGCTCTCAAAACTGAAACATTGTGGTATAAAGCATGAATCGCAAAACATGATATAGATTCTTCGATCATGAGTGAGCCCAAGGCGAACGATCACCTGTTACCACCATAGCGTTCATCAGCCAGTGGAGAAAATACGTATGTTTTCTCTTCAGGCTTGGTTGTTCCGTTGTCACATTTAGAAACTGCGGTCATGGGGCCCGGCGGGATGGCTCAGTGGTCTAAAGCACCTGCTTGGGGAAGCTTGGGCGGCTTCAGGCACCGCGGTTCCATCCCCGGCACCACATGCTGCGCCAGCCCTGCCCTCGGGGCGGGCTGAGCCGGCCATGAAAATGAGTGAATAAACAAACAAAGGTTCTGAAACAATAAATAAATAAATAAAAATTTTTAAAAAAAGAAACTGCGGTCATGAATTTCCGGATGGTGTCCGCCAGCATCGGTCCCACTAACCTCTGCCTCTCCTCGTGCAGGGGCGGGGGATACCAGAGTGGATGACACTAATGGCAGCATTTTTGTCTTTTACTGTGTTTCAGAATTTCTATCTTTTCCGACTTAGTCCGCAGTGCTACTAAAGTCTTGAATGTGGTGAACTCTACTTATTTTGAGATTACTTATGTGGGGTAAAGCTTACGTCAAAAGAAGCTCGTACGTTCCCCTGAGATGACCTAGGGTTATACATGTTAATTGTGTGAGACCAGCAAGCCGTACAAATAATCAGTCGCATTGTAAAAACAAGAATCATTAAAAGTTCACTGAAATATTAAAATACACTGCACGCGCAGCGTAGCTTGGCACGTCCCCCGCTCGGACGTCTTTCCTCTCCCACGAAGGTGACAGCTACGCTCGAGAGCGCTGCCTATTTTTTGCTCGGGCTCATCTGGTGTAGCCATTTACTGCTCGCTGTGTTTGTCTCCTTTTTTCTTTTCCACATGATTTAGCGAGCGTTTCCTTCCTGGTCCTTGAGATAAGGCAGCCCCAGGTCTCCATCTGAAGGGTTCCACTGCCCAAGGTCTGCTGAAGATATCAGCAGCCAAGCACCCAGACAGAAGAATAGGGAAGCACATGAGAGACGCCAGCCGAGTCCGAAGGAAACACCTGCTCCCGGCCGAAAACAATGCGCTAAAACAGAAAAACAGACGGGTGGAATTGGATAGTTCAGTGCACAATTGTGGTAGTAGAGAAATGAGTATAGCAAGCAGCTTGGAGACCAAAATTTACTTTTATCAAGCATTATCTGATGTCACTCCTTCCAGAAAACCTAGAATTTATGGGAGATGTGTTGTCCTCTCAACAAAAACTGAAATGCAGCCAAAATTCATAAAGAAAATAAATGCATTTTTTTTTTTTAGTGGTATCAGGCTTTGTTCCATCTTCCTATAAACTTGCCTTTTCCTATAAAGTTAAAATCCAATGCCACATTTAACTTACTCACGAAGATGATATCTGAACATCAGGATTATCTTAGAATTCTTTGTCTTTTGATCCTGCATCAGGGACATTTTTCCCAAGGTAAAGATGATGGTATAAGGACTAAGGCTTATACCATTAGTGACTCCTAAGAAATGGCCACTGTTCTTTTGTTGGTTTCCCATAAGTCCCAATTCACAACATTATTAAAAGCAACTGAATGACTCCCCTACTACATAAGAGTTGGAAGATATCTGTGGGACCTCAGAAATATGTAGACCCCAAACGTCACCTCTGATGTTGCTGCTCTCTCACTCTAGTCTGCTGCCAGTGTCACATGAGGGCTGTGGTACACTGCATCACGGATTCCTTTGGAGGTGTCGCCTGGTGAGCTTTTGGTCACTACTCAGGGATAGCGACTGTCATCCATCCTTATTCATCTCACGGCCTGTCAGCTTTGAAGAGTTTCCAGGAATTGGATTGCATGAAATGTTTCACTGAGCAATTTAATGAAACGTGGCCCTGGGTTCCAGAACAGGTAACCAAGAGGCTAGTATGTCACCAAGGTAAACAGAGGCACCAAAGGGAGCTGAAAAGGACAAACACTGAGAAGCAGCAGTACGTCCTAGTCCTTGTCACCTCCTTTCCATTCCTCCCTGCATTCCAGTCATTTTGCACCCAGACTCTGGAGGTCCCCGGTGCTCAGCGTCCCAGTGTAGACTTCCAATATCTCCTATCCAAGTGAACAGACATGAGGATATTCTCTTATTTACTTTCCTGGGATGGCTCAGTGGTCTAAAGCGTCTGCTTGGGGAAGCTTGGGTGGCTTCAGGGACCGCGGTTCAATCCCTGGCGCCACATGCTGTGCCAGCCCTGCCCTCAGGGCAGGCTGAGCTGGCCATGAAAATGAGTGAATAAACAAACAAAGGTTCTGAAACAAGAAAAAAAAAATACATACATAAAGAAAATATTGCAGTGTTTTATATTTTGTCTTTGCACTTAGCCGCATACAAAACAGTTCAATAGATATCGCTAAATCTTTTTTAACAGTTGTGTAGTGCTCCTTAGTGCAGATGCACAATTTATTTTATCTTAGTTTTTGTTTCTTTTTATTCACTTTAACGAGAAAAAAAGGTAAAATAGCATTGAAATGGTTTCAAAACAGGTTAGTAGGATGGTTACAATGATTAGTACCTGTGTTACGACTTAGGAATATGGTAATGTTTCACAAATGCAGCAAAACACAACATAGATGACAGGAAATGAGGAGGCAGACTTTGCAGAGATGGAGGGGGCTCTGGAGATGGGAGAGAACAAGAAGGGGTACAGGAGAAATGAAAAGAACCAAAATGTGGTGTGAATAAGGCCCAGTCCCGAAGGTGGATGTCCTTATCGTGTATCACAAACGTATACTAATGAAAAGAAGAGAAGAAGAAATAAAAGATAGCAAAGCCAGGATGAACCCACCTGAGACGCAAACAGTCACACATGGCCCCGATTGCATTTCAAATAGATAGCACAACACAGCAGGGTGAGTGTCGGGAGGAAGAGCACTTACCCTGTGCCTAACCTCCAAAAAGGCCCCCGCTGTTCCCGTCTACTCACTTGCGTGCCCTGTGTGACCCTCTCTCATAAGCTGTGAGTTGGATTTGGTGATAGCTCTCAGTGCCGAGATGGCAGGGATGGTGAGGGGCCGTGCTCGGAGTTACAAGAAATGGCGCCCTCTGCGTTTTGCTCTCCCTCTTGCTTGCTCGCTCTGACAGAAGCTATACACTGGGTTGTGAGTGCCCGTGGACATGGAATTGGTCGGCTGTCAACCACTGTGAAGAACTGAGGCCTGAAAAATAGCTACACAAGCATACTTGAAACCTCTCCCAGGTGAGCCTTGAGATAAACGATGCCTCGCTGATATCTTGTTTGACATCTTGAAAAGAAAATGTTTATGATTTTGATCAATAAATTTTGGGAGAAAGGTATTATGCAGAAACAGATATGCAATAGATAACTTTGGGAAACAGTATTCTGGCTATTATAGAGGTAAATGTGCCTAAATGACACATTCATGTCGGTCATATCACAGAGATACTGCTTAGGAATCCTATAACAAATGTAAGTGATCAAGTGTGAACACATAAATTAATATTTTCATATTAAAGAGAAAAACATAATAAAAGAGGTACAGAATTTCAAAGCAAAACAAAAAAGGAAGTGGCCATGCGCCGAGGACACAAGCCCTCTGCTTGAGATCTCTGAGCCACGCCAGCTCAGGCCCTGTGGGAGTGTCTCTTCAGTTCAGCTAGCTGTAGGAGCGCATCTTCCACAAAACAGTAAGCACTGCAGGGACCTCAGATGCCGAGAGCCATGTATCTGTCACTCTCCTCCTCATTCTCTGTCTCCCAAGTCCAACTTTACTTCCATCTTTGAAAATCTTCTCAGACCAAGCAACTAAATCTGGTTTTCAGATCTGCTGTCTCCTTGGGGTCAGCAGAGGATTTCACTCCCTCCTTCCCAGCAGAACATGCCAAACGGGAAGCAACTTGGACAGCCAAATGTGACCCGTTTCAGAAATCTTGGTTATTTGCCTGACGATAGCGTCAATGGTGATTTGATTTGATTTAAGTCACTAAGCAATACGGTTGCAGGTAGCTAAATTAGATAGAAATATTATAGGCAGTTAGGCAGGGCCAGGATCTCAAGGACAACATGGAAGACAAGGTGACTTTCCAACTAGAGACAGACACTCCTCCAGACACTCCAGATCTCAAGACAAGAGTAAACAAAAGCAACTACAGTTCCTTAAGGGTGGGCATCAGGGATTAGTATTCTAAGTTATCAATCATTTTGAAAGAACCCAAGTGAGTCATTGACCCAACCCCCAACAGGAAGAGACGGGATTTAATCTATTTTACCTGAGCAATGGTGCTTATCATCTCATTAATTGACCACATGTTTGTCCCACCTCATGCCCACCTAAGCCAGTTCCCATGTCCTCTCCACAACCTTAGACCCACCCCACCACATGTTTTCCTCTATAAAAGTCTCTGGAAGAGACAGCTTCCTGGGACCACCCACTTCAGACCCCTCTCCTGTTCCTCTCTCAGATAGGAGCTTTATTTTCCCTAATAAAGCTATTCTGCTCATAGCTTCCATTTGTTTCTAAAATCCACTTTTCAGTTGGTTTTAGAGAGCATGAACTCTTCCCAGTACTTTTCAGCTTGGGGATCAGTTTTCCCTATCTCATTTCGAGGTTCCCTATTGGAGGTCGTCCACCCCAGATCAGTTTTTTCTCCATGTGTCAATACCTCTAGCATCTCAAAAGTATTTCTAGAAACCAAAAGAAGCACTTAGATGAGACATGGAAACAAAAGCAGTATTTATAATGACATCGCATCACATCTCAATGCATGCCTTTGAATTGTTTCATGGAATTATTGCAAATCACTGATAGCTCTATGATTTCACGAACATTTTTTTGCAGTAGTCTCAATAAGTGCTTGACAACCAACATACTTAGCATGATTAGCTAGAACTATTTTCTCCAGAGAAGGGTCAGTTAAATATTGTGACTTTTTTCTAATCAAATTAAAATTTTAAAGTATGTTCATACAATTGTTGTGGGCAGGTAAATTAGACAGAAATACGATGGGAGCAGGCCCTGAGGGACACAGTGTGGAAGACAAAATGGCCTTGAAACTTTGGAAGAGAGACACTCCCACTATGGGCCTCACCTCAAGACAAAAGAGTAAACAAATTCAGCATGTAGCTCTCTAGGGATGGGCGTCAGGGACTGACATTCTAAATAGGTATCAACCACCTTGAAAGAGACCAAAAGAGTCACTAGCCCAACCCCCAACAGGAAGACACCCAGTCATGTATTCATGCCTGCTTGCTGGGTGATTCCCTTCCTCATTCAGTCCTGGATTTAATCAGCTTTACCTGAGCAATGGTGCTTGTAATCTCATTGGTTGAATGTAGTTTTGTCCCACCTCCAGAACACCTAAGTGAGTTCCTTTGTTCACCTTAGACCCACCTCAACTCATGGTTTTACTCTACAAAAGTCCCTGCAAGGCACACTGTCTAGGGACAATCTGCTTGGACCCCCCCCCTTCTGTCTTCTTTTTGTCTCCCAATAAATATATTCTGCTCTTAACCTCTATTTGTTCCTAAAATTCACTCTTCAGTTTTAGAGAACACAAACTCGTCCCAGCAGCCAGGAGTGGTGGTGAATGCCTATAATCCCAGCTTTGGGAGACTGAGGCAGGAGGATCAGTGCAAGTTCGAGACCAGCCTGGGCTACAAAAATGAGCTCAAGGCCAGCCTGAACTGCATAGTGAGACCCTGTCTGAAAAAAAAATAATAATAATAACCTTGTCCCAGGTACTTTTGAGGTCAGGCGTTTCATTGCCCTATATTATAATTACAGTGTAAAGAAGAAGGAATTGAACTAATGTGTAGTAACAAAGACAACCTCCTTTTCATTTTATCAAGGGTCTGGTTCTAGAAAAATCTCTACCGAGTTTGTTTTATGCTATCTTGAAAAGTTTATAAGTGTTTACTGTCATATTATAGAAACTTTTAGTAATTTTGAAGTGTGACATTAGAAATGCAAGTTGTTAAAAAGTTTAAATAAGGACTGGCCAGATAGCTCAGTGGACTAAAGTGCCTGCTTAGACAGGCACAGGGACCAGGGTTTGATCCCCAGTGCGCCGTGCCGGCCCTGCCCCCAGGGCATGCTGAGGCTGTAACTGCGATGAGCTGCTGTGGTCAGTGCCTGTAATTCTAGAGCTAGGAAGGCTGAAAACAGGGGGATCACACTGAGTCAGATCTACGTAGTGAGACCCTGTAGACTCTACACTCGATACAGAAAAGTAAATAAGTAGAGAAATAGTTTAAATGGAATTTCTTCAACCACCATTTTCACTAGTGCCTTTATATCTGTTGCCAGAAATAATTAGTTGTTTCTGTTAAAAGTTCAACCAAGAGGAATTCTATATAAAACGCTTCTCTTTGGGGAAGAATCTACCTTCAATTAAGCATTCAGTTGTCTGTGGAAACAGTGTGGGACCAGGAACATGGAAACTGCTGTTCCTTCATTGTGAGCGATTGTTCCCATCCATGAAAGGCCAGACGATTTACTAGGAAGACCCTGGAAGGCCCTAGCGGGAAGCAAGTACAGTTTTTCAGTCCCAATGTCATCCAACAGTTTAGAACCAGCAAGTGCCAAGTCATAGTTTAGAGTGCATGCCCCACAGGTGTTTTAATGGACGAACCACTAGCGGTCCACAGCTTCACCAAGTCTTGGCCTCCATTCCCTCCAGGGAACAAGCTGCCTGTGTCATGCATATGGCTCCCTGCTGCACATCTCTGGTTCTCGCTTTCACAGTCTTGGACTGTCCCTCAATAAGGACCCACACAAAGTCTGTCTCAGTTCAGAGCTCAGCTCTGAGCCCGTTTGAGCCCCAACCGTTGCATCTGCTTCCCTCTGATCTTTGCATCAGGCTCTGTCCAAGACAAGCCATGCTTTGGGCTTTTTGGGGTCCAGCTCTGTAGAGCAACGCTGCCTTTTGAGAAGAACGCTTCTGATGAGCTGTGACTGTAAAAGCCAGGGGCGAGCACACGTACCTGACGTCATCAAGTCAAAGTGAATGTGAACTAACAGCTTTAAGTCTACTCGCCGTAGAACACATGAGGAAGTCCAGAGCTCTGGTCAGAGCTCTGCGGCACGGGGAGGCTCCCTGCGTTTGCCCTACTCTGAGCTGTGTGGCCAACATGGCAGTTTCCAGCAATGCTGGTGCTGCTTCTGCCTCTGCATTGCACCTTGCAATTACTTAGAGGCCAGAGAGTTCAGACAGGAGCCAAGAAGCCATGCCACTTAAGCCTCAGTGTGTCTCTCCTGCCAAGGACGCTGCCCTGCACATGTCCCCTGAGCACAGCCTTGCCTCTGAGCAGCCGTTATTCTCTGCCCTCACTGCCAGGCAAAAGGACACCTAGTGCCAAATTCAGCTTGATTGCAATATCCTCCCTGACCTGGACTGGCTGACGTCTCCCTCGTAACTTCAGCTCTGAACGTGACAGGAATGCGTAAGGGTTCACCCAGGAATCTGGGTTTTCCAAACTATCACTCAGAGCACTTCTCAGTTCTCAGCAGCCCCCACCAGTCTCTAGCCAAGAACCACTTTTTCTCATCCATCCATGAACAAAAGGCTCTCGGTCTTCAAGGTTAATGATGACCTCATGCGCTCGAAGCTTGGCCTTGGGCTCGTAGCTGCACAGATTTCAAACTGAGATACAGAAAAGGCCTGAAAGTAGCGTCAAGGTTTTCCTTTATTTCATCTGCAGATATTTGCTGTCACATTACATAGGAACAGCAAACAAAACACAACAAACAAATAGGAATTTAGACCATCACATAGTAGAGGGCCCACTTAAAATATAAAGACGCT
>PVJA010006828.1:6419-71351 GCA_004027025.1 Myocastor coypus
TCTGAGTATGTCTGAGTGGGTCACTGTTGCTTGATTTTAATAAAGGAGTTGGTTCCTGGAACTTGCCCTTCTTGAGCTGTTCCACAGCTATGCTTCTTAGCCCACATGAACTAAAAGTCTTCACCGCACCTCCTACTATGTTATTTCTACCTTGGAGATAGCCAACCGTAAACTGGATCCATTCAAGCTGTGAGCTAAATTAAACCTCTCTTACCTTAATTGTGGTATCAGGCACTGCAAAATGGAAAAAGCAGTTGGTATGAAATGCCCTTACTTTTTTTCAACTGTGTCTAACTAACCCTTTGGCTCAGGGCCATTTGAAGCTGGTCTACAGGAGAAGCATGGAAGATGTAGAGATGTAGGGGTAGAAGTCTGCAGTGCTCTGGGCACAGCTAGAGGGCCAATTCTAGGGAGATCCAGAACACCAGAATGCTGATAACAATGGGGTCAGTACAGAACACACTCAGGTTTCCTTCCTAAGAAATTAGACTTTAGACCATGTATCTAATACTTTAGTAAAAAAAAAAAAATCTATATTTTACCCGTGTCCTGGGTTTGAAACTAGGAATAAGGCAGTGGACTTTTTGATTTGGCAGAGAAAATTTTAAAGGAGTCCCCAATTCTGCCTCTGTCATGGGTACAGCTTTGGCATGCTTTGATCCACAGTTTTAGTGACAACTGTGGGGAAAAGCCGAGTAGAAAACCTTGAAATACAAATCAAAGGGGAGGCATGTACAGTTGGAGCCAAAGGAAATTTGGTTGCTGATTATCTGAGTACCACTAAAATGAAACCAGATATTTTGTACAGGAATAAAGGAAAGCTGTAGGGAAAACATCCTGGCAATCAGCCAACTTCCATCCATTGACGTCCCACAGGTACAAAGATCTTCAACTTCATTTAAGAAGGCTTTCTCTGGAGCCTCTGCTTGAGAACAGCCTTATAGGGAATTGGTTCCCCAGGATGCATTTCGCAGGGCTCAGCCACTGAAGTACTCAGGGGCCCTTCCGTCCATGGTCTAATGCAGCCTAGATCATGCTTAGGATCTGTCTACAATGCTGTACACTTGAGGCTGGTTAAGATAGCTTGGAGAATCCAAGAGTAGGGTCATCAGCGTGACATCCACTTAGATTTCAAAGGTAGGCAGGGGAGGTCAGGCAGTGAACTGAGAGTTTCAGAAACCAAAGTATACCTTGGGTTTCAAAGGAGACTATGCCTTGGAATTTTTGAGAAGGGTTTGACATTTTGAGACTTAGGGAACTAATTCTGACATTTTTTAAATATACTATAGTCTGCATGAGGCCAAGGTATTAACTTGTGTTTGTGTTTATTTGGAGATTAAATGCCATTGAAGGAGATGCTTTTGGCGATCAAATTGGCAAATGATGTGACTGATGATTAAGCATACTTATCAACTTGATCAACGAGAACATAAGACAGTCAAACTCAATTTTGGTTGCTTTTGATAATTCATAGAGTTATGACCTTGGGTACTATATCTGCTCCCTGTGCTCTTCTTATTTGAATTTATCACATGTGGAAGAATTTGAAGCATGTCTTTCATAGATATAGAGGAATTATCACTGTAATATACTTCAGAAAGATGATGCAAGTATATTTTGCATTACTTGAAAAAATAAAGCAAATTTAAGCTATATATTTAACTTAACATTTCAGATAAACTAATCTGTCAAAGGAAATGTAGATTCTTAAAATAAACACATACCCAAACAATCACTTTTCATATGTTTTAGATGAGAAAAGTAGCCCTCAAGCAACTATTTCTGTGTACACCATCTGCTCTTATTTAATGAGAGTCTACTTAATATGAATGATGTAGATAATTGCTTTAATTCTTCACTTGTCATTCTGCAATTTTGAAAAGAATTAAATGAAAATAACAGACTTTTAAAAAAATATGAAGGTCTTTTCTGTTCTTCAGTGACACTAAATTATAGCAATGTTGTGTTTGATATTCACGATAAAATTGTGTCACAATTGTTGACATCATTAAATTTGAAATGCATTTGGAGAATTATTGAGAAACATTTTTTGTTTACATTACTTTAGGGAATAAAATGAATACACTTTCTGGATTATGAAAATATATTATTAGATAAGAAATAAAAATTATGAGGACTTCTTAGAACAGTATTCTGGCTTAGGTTCTTTGTAGCTTAAATGAATATTCTGAGAAAAAAGGAGGAAAGAATAACAATAACAAAGGAGGTCTCAGTTTCATTAAGTTTCCCACATGATTAGTAACAATTTCAACAGGATTGAAAGTAGGTTTAAGGAGAGATGACGTCCCGGAAATGACTGGCTATTCTTTAACATTGTATGATGCACTTGAATATATCAAGAAATCTTGGATGTTTAGAGATTTATTACATACTGAATGACTGTTTTGCCACAATTGAAGTTGAAAGCCCACTCTGTATGTGATTTGGATATAGCGTCTTTCAGAACTAACTAGCATTAGAGGAGCTCGTGAGACTGAGAAGCAATGACGACATTAATTGCTTTACAAGAAGAATTCTCTGTCTTTAGCACATGAAGACGTAATTGATCTATAAGCCAAGAAGATAATCTTCATGGGAACAAAAATACACTGGCTATCTAATCTTTAACTTGCAGGATTGAGCACTGTTGACACATAAATTTCTATCAGTTAAAAGATCTGTTTGTGGGCCGGCCTGATAGCTCAACAGACTAAAGCGCCTGCTCAGGCACAGTGCAGTGGCTGGGTTAGATACCCCTCCATGAGAAGGCAACTGAGCCTGGGCATGGTGTTGTGTGTCTGAAATCTCAGTGCTCGGGAGGCTGAAAATAGAAGGATCACTGTGAGTTTGATCTACCAAGAGAGACCCTGTAGATCCTATAGACCCTGTCCTAAAATACAGAAAAAAAAAAAAAAATTAAATAAATAAAAGATTACTCTGTGGTATTTTGTTATGACAGCTTGGGCTGATTAATATAAAAGCCTGAATGGATTTGATTCATGTGTTGTACTTAATGCTATGTATTTTATATTACTTTATTAGTACATGTGTGCAGTACAAAATGATTGGTTTTGCCATGCAGAGTTGGTACATGTATTCAATATATGTCAGTTTTTAATCAATTATTTTATCCTTATCTCTTTTCCCTTCTTATTCATTCCACTTCTTGGTCTCTTCCATTTATAAAAGATCTGTTCCTGATTCCCCATTATCTGCACTTTAAAATATTCTGCCTGAGGCAAGTCAGTGTAAACAAAGAAAAGCATGGTAAAAGTAATTTATTCAATTAAGTGGTGATTTTTTGTAATATTTTTTTCTTTTAATAAGAAATAACAATGTGACAGTTTCAAAACATGTTAGTAGTACATTCCCAATAACTGATACGATGCATATTGGGTTTTTTTTGTTTTGTTTTACTATGGATAAGTTTTTTTTTTTTTTTTTTTTTTTTTTTTTTTTTTTTTTTTTTTTTTTTTTTTTTTTTTTTTTTTTTTTTTTTTTTTTTTTTTTTTTTTTTTTTTTTTTTGCTCTGGGAATTTCACTGAGGACTTTAAACTTGCTAGGCAAGCACTCATTCTACTTAGCTATTTCCTGGCCCTATTTTTGAAAATTTTAAAAGAATCATCAATACATAATACATCCTGAAATTTAAAGAAAAGTAAACACTTAAAATAAAGAATATGCACTCCTGATAAACATAATATTTTGTTATTTTAAAAGAACGTGAAGAAAATATTTTAGGAGAAAAATTTCCAAGTACGTAATCCCTTATATTGTTAAAAGTACAAAGCACAAGTGTTTAGTTTTACAAATAGATTATTTACTAACAAATCATTAAATTAAATGTATTCTTTTAATCAGATTGTACTGAATAGTGAATAGCTCACATTAACACAGAAAGGTACAATAAGAAAACATTCAAGTTTGTAACAAAGCCTAAGAAATCATTAGCAACAAGTTTTCCACTGCAATGTTAAGAGGTTTTCTGAAAAGAAAATGTTATTGTCAAGTTATTCTGAAGCAAATATGAACACAAAAATACATAACTCTTAAATGAAATGACTGTTTTGCATGAGATTACACGTCAAAAAGAGTACAACATAGCCAGGCGTGGTGGCGCAAATCTGTAATCCCAGCACTCGGGAGGCTGAGGCAGGAGGATCGGTGTGAGTTCGAGACCAGCCTGGGCTACAAAGTGAGCTCAAGGCCAGCCTGAAATGCATAGAGACACCCTGTCTCAAAAAGACAAAACAAAACAAAACAAAACAAAACAAAAAAGTACAACATGCTGAAATCTTTTTGACCTTTCATTTGTAGAAATGACTTCTATATTTAGGAAAGAGAGATGTAAAATGGTAAAGTGAGCTAAAGAATACTTCATTTGAATTATTTAGTAACAAGCTAAATTATTTGATTCATCTACACATGGTGATCGTGTTAATGTGATGTGCATTTGTGATTGGGTCAAGCTTTTCTTCATTAGGTTTCCAGGTTTAATTTCAGGAAGTGCACTGAAGCTGGGAACTGTAGGAATCTATTCAGTGTCTACGGGTTACAGGAATATGTCTGTCCAGCCCCATTGTCTTAACTGCATCAAGGGTCATTGATCTCACAAATATTCATTCACAAGTACTAATATTAAATGGCTTGGCATATTTGATACTCATATATTAATGATATTTAAGTCCTCTTCTTGCATATTTTTGCTTCATTTAATCTAGAAAAGTGAAAAACAACTGTCCATAAAATTTATTAAAATTTAGTTTTTCAGATATAAAAAACTACCATACTGACATAAAAATAAGTAAACTCAATGAAAGTACCAGGCAGATACTTTAACTGGGTCAAGGAAATAAATAAGTGAATGCATATATATTCTCATGAAACTATGAGTTAAATATGGGATAACTCAGTGAAATGTTCTAGTGTATATAATAAATTGTTATAAAATAGCTCAAAGATTATAAAAGACTGGCATCAAAGGCCACAGCGAGTATTTTCTATGATCTAGATAGTGCATAATAATCATCGAAGTATACATTTTTTCTTGAATTCTTTCATCATTAATTTTATTTTACTCACTGCGATGTACTGTTTTTCTACTGCAGTGGGAACTGGCTGTGATCCCAGCTCTTGGGAGGCTGCAAACAGAGGGATCACTATGAGTCTGATCTAGTAGTGAGAGCTTACCCCTTCCAACTATAGCCTGCTTTTACTGATTCCACTGTCTCCTACTAGTGCGACTGGAGCTTATCAGGCCCTAACAGAGGATAGATAGTTGAGAATGAAGCCATACTGTTCTGCCAAGCAGCCTTAGATGATACTTTGCTCCTGTTTTTTGTTTTTTTGGTTTTTTTTTGCTTCCAGTTTCTCTATTACAACAACCTCTAATCTCAGCAGTCTTGAGGCATCCCATTCTCAAAATATCAAGCTTTCCAACGTCCCTAACTTTCTTTGTGTCTTTCTCAAATGTAGATGATAGTCCAAAATTAACTCTAGCTTCTATTTTGTGAAGAAGTCGGACTATAGTAAACATGATCAGTCTGTACTTAGGAAGATACTTCAACAATATCGACAAAAATTATGTACCTTAGACTAATGTTAGCAAAAGAAATACAAAATATGACTCAATTCTGAAAAACCCTGAATGTAAAGGAAATAAAATGTAAATGATTGAAACAAGATAAATTGGTGGTTTTCTTAAGGAATTCTTTTGGAACTTCTTGCTCCTACGTGAGTATAATTCCTTATCGACTATGTAATTGTACTCTTGGGGCAACATCCCCCGAAATTATGTGTTCTTTTCAGCAAGATACATATTCAATTAATTTGATAGTATGAAAATTGCTACTTTCCCAACATGTTACTAAGCCCAGGTATATTTCAATAAATAGTTCTGTTTGTCTATTTGTTTGCTTGGTGTTTTTGAGACAAGGTCTCACTATGCAGTTCAAGCTGGACTTGAGCTCACTTTTGTAGCCCAGGCTGGTCTCGAACTTGCACTGATCCTCCTGCCTCAGCCTCCCAAGTGCTGGGATTATACGTGCACACCACTGCTCTTGACTATTCAATCAATAGCTTCCTATAATCCCAAAGAAGATGTTTCATACACATAAAGTCTGAAAGATAATTACCATTAGCAAATGGAATTCCTAATAGTTCGTATAACTTTAGGATAATTGATTTTAATTAACTCCAGTATGTTCATCCTAACTAAAATTTTATTAACTTCATTTCAATAAATAAACATCATTTAAAGCTTACAATGATGATTAAATTTTTAAGAACTGATTTAAATTCTATAGTTTGTGGATTCTATTTTCTGTATGCATAACTAACTCAATCCAATTCTAACAATTCTAATGTAGGCTAGATTATGGTGATAATAACTGTTTCCCCAACTCTGTAATCTTAATGACCAACACAGCAGATGTTGCTCCTTTTCTCAAGCAATACTCACGGAGGTAATTATTAGAATCAGCACATAGCAAGGGAATGTGCTTTCTACTGGGACTCGGCCTCAATAGCAAGGCTGTAGCATCTGCCTGCTGATGAGGAGAACAGACCAGAGTAGGTTACAGGAAATAACTGACTACCTTTAATGTACCTGTGTGAATTTAATCGCATTCCAGAGTGGCACAAGTGCATGCTGGCTTGGGAATATAGCAAAGCACATTGTTTTCTGCACTGATTATTAAAGGCAGCCACTGTTAAAGGTATGTGCTGACAAACAGTTATTGAAATTGAAAACATTTAGATGATTAACTTGTGAGAAACACAGTCTCTCAAAATTCTTTGTAGCATTATGGCTTATTATTACAGAGCAAATTGCTATACTTCATCTTACAATGGCTTTTGAAGCCCAGTTCTTAAAGAGATTATATACAAATCAATCACAATAATTGGGGTATTTGACATTCCTAATACCAACATGACAGAATATTTATGTGTCCATACTTTAGTTTATTCTTTTCAAACTTATAAATTCATATCCATAAATTATATATTTGTTTTTTCTCTAAATGTAAACACAAGAGCATTTATCTATAACTCAAATAACTCAGATTTTGTAAATGAGAAAGTACTTTACCCTTCTTAAAAAAGATTAGTATATTATATTTTTCTTTGTCATGATAAAAGTGTTTTCTTCAGAGCAAAATTTAAGTAGAAATATAGTAACAAAAGATACATAGGGTTTGGATGAGAATCTTTTTGTCCCCATCTTTAAACAAATTTTTACTGAATGACCTACATGAGTTTAGACTGAAAAGATGAAGCATCTGGGCCATGGGGACACACAGGGCGGCTCTGTGGGCCTTCTGATGTCACCTCTGGCAGCACCTCCAGGGCACATATTAGCCCTTCCTCTGCACGGTTGTCTTTCTGGTCTCTAGGTAGCAACTCCAAGGGCCCTGCTTTCCAGGCAAACACCCCTCGCCATTCTCCAGCAATCTACTCAACTTTTGAGGATGTTTTTGTGCCTAGAATAGTTCATATCATACAATTTATCTAGAAATGCTAAAGGGTAAAAAGATTGATTTTTGTCAGACACATACAGATTGCATAGTATTAAAATTTACATGCACAATTTAGTGTTTTTGAAAGACCATCTTCCTGACATCATAAAATATATCTAGTTTTTAATTTCTGTAAAATAAGTTTTATAATAATTAGAACTAGCAGAGCTGGGAAGATAGCCCAGAGGTCTAAGCACCTGCTTTGTGGCATGCATAAGGACCTGGGTTTGATCCCTGGCACTGCATGCCACACTGGCACTGCAGCCCCGGGTGTGACGTACAGGCCACTGAGACCTGACGTTGTGGCACATACCCGTGATCCCAGCCCTGGGGAGACTGAGACAGGCGGATCACTGTGAGTGTGAATTGCACAGTAAAAGAACCTGTAACAAATAAGTACATTCTTAAAACAGTGAACTAATAAACAGACCAATTTAACTGGCACTATGAATCAAAAACTTCTAATTTAACAAATGAATTTATTTACTTTATACACAATAGCTACATACTTACTTCTCTTCCCCACTACACACTTTCATGTTTCTTGAGTAAAATTACAGATACAAGGTAAATGCCACCATTAACAGTACATGTAGTATCACACAGTACCACACGAATGCATTATAAAAAAAGCAAAGAACACTTGCTTCATGGTGCTGTGAATTAAGTTATCACTTCAGTGGTCAAAAACTGGACCATATCTCTTTCAATTTCTAGATAAATGACATATAAATGTTCTTTTATAGATGCAGCCAGTGACTTCCTTCAAATAAATAAATCAATGATCACTAGATTTTAGATAACACAGATGTTCTATATAAATTTAAATTGTTCCTTTTATAAATCAAATCACATTTTATGACATATTCACCTACTACACAGCTAAAACTTATAGAGCAACTTACAGTCAAAACACCATGATTACAAGAATCTAGCACATCGCAGGATCTGAGAACATAATGTCATTTTTAAGTGGAAAATTGCAAACATATTATGGCCCTGCTCACTGAGCAGATAATACAATCACTATAAATTCAAAAAACACCAATGTTAGCAGTGCACTGGAAACCTAAGTACAGCCCTCTGTTCCTGTCTTTTTATATTTACCTACTCTCTCTCCACCATCAGACCCTGGTTTCCCCAATCTCTTATTCTAGCCAGAGTTTACAATTCTCCAATAATTAGCAAAACTGCTTTATTTCATTAGTATTTTTTTCTTACTATGGTCAATGCCTATGTTTGACTTTGCAATCCTTAGATGTTATTATTGTTTCGTTCACTTCAATAGATGTTGCTTCTTTTGTGTTTAGATCCAAACAGCAAGCCTTAGATATGGGTTAGACTGCACGGGAAATCCACATGTGTGCTTTCTACATAAATAGATTATTGTTGTTATTATTATTATTATTATTATTATTATTATTATTATTATTATGGCTGGCTCAGCCTGCCCTGGGGGTGAGGCTGGTGCAGCATGTAGTGCTGAGGATTGAACCACGGTCCCTGTGGTTATCTAAGCTTACCTATGCAGGCACTTTCGACTGCTGAGCCATCTCTCCCACCTCTCTACCTAAATAGTTTAATTCTATACAATTTCTACAAGTTGATATAGTAACTGAAAGCCTATTCCTAATGTACTGCTAAAGATAGTTACACCTTAACTGAATTCTAAGTATGAACTTAATATCATTCTAAGACTTTTATATATTTTCTTCTCCTAAATAAACTTAATTTAAGGTTGATACTATTAGACAAAATTTTGTCTACTCACTGTGCTGTTAGTCATAGACTGAAGAATGGTTATGTCAGTGAATACACAGACAGATAATTAGCCTGATCTAAACACATTCTTAGTCATTCTTAGAAAGTGCATCAAAACTCAGCTTTTCAAAAGCAAGCATTAAAATATTAATTCCAACACAAAGAAAAATTAACTAAAAACTTTGCCTAATCTAGAACTTTCTCTTCCTCATGGGCACTGCTTTAGGCTGAAGGAAGCAGAATGAGTCCACAACAGTGTAAGACTGCACTTCTGTGGAAAGTTTTAAATTTCTATCATAAATGTGCTTTCTTTGTTTACAAACAGCTCTGAATATCTTTGCTCTTCCGTAAATGAGCCAAGGAAAGGTTGATGGCTCTCAGGAATGATTCTCTCTGGTAACTGTTTCTGGCATCTGGTGTTAATCTGTAGAGCACAATTAGAAAAAAAATCTTCCAGGAGTTCGTTCCAAAGTTCTGGAATTTGCTTATAAGCCGTATTTCACATTGTGTCCTTGTTCTCAGAGCTTCTCATTGTCTTTCCCTGGAGAGTCTCCAGAGATAATGGTCCCATCCCCCACCCCTTCCCTACCTGTGCTGAACCTATGGAGGTGAGCTCCTCCTGTGGGCTCAGCTTTCTCCTCTATCTCTGTCTCTGTAATAGCATAAAGCTGTGATGGGCATGATGAGGTAGATAAAGATCCCAAAATATTTTTAAATTTTTAAGTAAAATTGCTTATTGTGATATATTCATTGCCTTGGATCCCCCTCTAAATATTTTTCATTGCTTTGAACACATTTATCCCATTTATTACTTCTTTCTTATTCATATATGTTTCTACTGCTTAGTAACCGTATTCATCGTGGCAAATTGATATACATCACATCTGAATCCTTTTTCTCTTCGCCTTCCTTGCCACATGCTACTATGTTAATACCTGTGACAACCTTCTCATCTTCACAGTTTCTCTCTGTTTCCTATCATTTTTTTGCATTCTGTTGTCATAGTTATTTATATTTTGTTCTTTTTGTACAGTAAACAACATGCAATATTCAACATTCTGTGTCCAATTTACTTCATTTAGCATTATGATTTCCATGTGCAACTATATTTACATAAACAACTCAAACTTTTCCTTCTGAAAGGCTGTGGTACTCTAAAATATATAGATGCAGCTGGGCGTGGTGGCTCACGCCTGTAATCCCAGCACTCGGGAGGCTGAGGCAGGAGGATTGGTGCGAGTTTGAGACCAGCCTGGGCTACAAAAGTGGGCTCAAGGCCAGCCTCAACTGCATAGTGAGACCCTGTCTCAAAAAGACAAAATAAAATAAAATAAAATAAAATATATAGATGCCACATTTTCTTTATCCATTTATTTGTTGCAAGGCTACAAACCATTTCTAAGATTTAACTAATATGATTTCTGTTATAAACATTGATATGCATATAGCACTGTGATATGATATACATAACTCTTTCATATCAATTTCCGTCTTTTTATTTTTTTTTTTTTTAGGGTGTCACTCCTGAGACATAGTGATCCTCCTGTTTGTACCTCCCAAGGACTGGGATTACAGACCCGTGCCACCACGCCTAGTATCCCCGGCTCAGCGCACTCTAGAGCAGGGCTGGCGCTGCACAAGGGGCCAGGAACCAAACCCTGGACCCTGCACTTCCTCTAAGCAAGCGCTAAATCCACTGAGCTATACCGCTGGCCCTTGATGTACATAACTCTTCAGGAAGATACTCAGAAGGAATATAGGTGTGATAAATGGAATTTCTCCTTTTTAGTTCTTTGGGGATTTGCCATATTGGTTCCCTGACTAGGTAAGTGTGCTAGCTTACTTTCCCATGAACCTGTAAAAACATGTATTTAGTGCAGGGTCTCACTACACAGATCAGACATATAGTAATCCTGTATTCAGCCTCCCAAGCATTGGGATTACAGTCACAGGTCACCACACCCTGTCTAAGTCTCTATCTCAGTGTGCCCTGGGGGCAGGGCCAGCACTGCACACCAGGATCAAACCCTGGTCCCTCTGTCTGCCTAAGCAGATGCTTTAATCCACTGAGCTATCTGTCTGGCCCTTCCCATTCTTTCTTGAGCAAGGTGACAGGTCAGTGTTTGTGTGTCCTTAGTGATCACAGATACTGAACAGTTTTGATGATTCTACCTAGTAGCCATTTGAACTTCTTTTGTGAAATGTCTATCCATCTTCACTGCCAAGTTTTAGGGGGTCTTTAATTATTGGAGATTTGTGCTTATTTATGTAAGTTACAGCAGTAACGGTAAAGCTTTCAGTACTTTCAATGACCAAGAGCAACCCACCGTGGTGGCATGCATGCCATAGGCTTCCCACCCCTGGCCTAGATATTAGGTGTCTGTACATGAAGTAGCTAGTGAATTTTTTCTTATTCCCTAGGCTGTCTTTTCCCTCTATTATATATGATCTTTGCTTCTGAGAAGTTTTGAATTTTAAGTAATCTCATTTGTTAACTTTTGGTTTTATTTCTTATGCAATTCTGTTTCTGTTCTTAGTCTTTTGCCACACTTATGTTTCATAAGATTTAACTTTGTTGCCTTCCAGTAGATTTAGTGTTTCTATTTTAATATTTTAATATCAGAATATCTTGGTCCCTTTAAGACTATAAGATATTTTAAGAAGATCCATTGCATGAAGGATGGGAATGAATCTGTTTCACTTCATCCCTAATAACAAGATAGAGAATGTCTTTTCTTAATGTGGTAGGTAATGAATGTGTCTTTAGTTTTATTTTGTATGTATGCTTTCATGTACGTTTTCAATTTTATCCCATTTTAAAGTTTTTAAGAGTAAAGAATTATACTTTTGTGTCATGAATCCTGCCAAAATTAAAAAGACACTTGGATTATTAAGAATTCATATAACAGCATTGCTTGAACCCTCCCTAAATATGTCAGTATTTTTTGTTTTATTTCTTATATGTCAATTATAAAAAGATATTATTTTATATAAATATTTGTATACAATTTTTCAAATCCTTTGAAACACAAGTTTCTTTGGAGAATTTTATTGCCTGTCAGCTCTCTGCTCTGTGACGTTAGTGAATGTTTTATTCTGAAATGTCAAAGCTTTCACCACAGTACAGAAGCGTGGGTTGCAATTTCATAATATTTGAAATTAACTTATAAATACATATTCTAAATAAAATGAGAGCATAGTGGTTAATCTATCATGATACTGTTATTAATTTTATTATTCTATACTATTCTACATATTAAAATATAAAATATCAACAAATATGCAATGAAACATGTCTTCATCAATTTACAATGCATTTAAGGTAGTGTGTGAGTAGTTTAGAACCTGTTTTGTTCTTAGTCAGAAACAGAATGTAGCAGGAAGTTCTGATGAAATAAAAAATAATTAAGCTGCTAGCCATGGTAATGTAAGTGATTTTATATTTTTATTTTTACTATTTTTTTAATTCTTAGTGATAAGTAAAGTAATTTCACAAAAGCTATTTCAAGTTATATATAGAAATCAAGGTCAGATTTTTAGGTGGAATTTGTTGTTCTATATCAGCTTTTGAAATGATATGCTAATTTCTATCTCTCTCATGCAAAGGAGTTAACAAATCTGACAAGTAAGTAGCACACTCTCCATTTTATAGGGGAAGAAAAGGAAGGTCATATAAATGAGGTGATTTAATAAAGAAGAGATTGTCAAGAAATAAATTGAGATGCTGTCTGCAAATCCAGTACTATCTGACAAATACCTTATTGATAAAATATACTTGGTAACATCTTTTTAATATATTATGAGAAGATATAAGAAAGTAAATGTTCAATTTTAGTGTTCAATTCATTGTTTTCTTAAGATACTGTTATAATTTGTCTTCTGGTTTAATTTATTAGATTAGTGTTTTATATATATATATATATATATATATATATATATATATGTATACATAAAGAGAGGGGGGTGGGGAGGAGGATTATGCAAGTATGCAAGTATACAATAGAGTTAGAATGCTAACAACTTGGAATCTAATAACTGCCAAACTTTCTATGACATATAACACAATATATCATTTTGCAATCTTTGCAAAATATTTCAGTGTCAGAAAGTCCCAGCCGGTAGCAGAGCACTCGCATCTGCCGCGGGTAAGCTGCCTGCGCCCCTCTGCCCCGCCTCTGCGTTCCAGAGACTAACTTCCTGTTCCAGCCCAGACCAGAGTCCCAGCTGGTAGCAGAGCCCACGCGCTGGCTAGGTCAGGATCCTTGACCCACCTTCCCCTCCCCCGCCACCCCCCCCTTTTTAACCCCTCCAGCCCAAGCTCCAGCACCGAACCCATCAAACATCTCTTCTGGCAAACGATCTGGTCCATGAGCCTACCAGGACTACTCAATCCCAAAGCTCCACCTCCACCTACAGACCACATCTGCCGGGATTCACAGAAGCTAGCAGCCAGAGCTCCAGCACAGAGTCAGGAACCTCTGTAGAGGAACCAGCTTGGAGTCTCCAGACCAAACGCCCATAGACACAGCATAACACCACCAAAGTGCAGAGGCTGCTTCCATACAAAATGATAACAACAAGGAGTAGGATGCAATCTCAGGGCCCGTGCCCACCCAAACCAAATACAGAAGACACTATCATGGAAGAAAATAGGAACCATACAGATGAAGCCTCTGAATTGGTGGCATCTGAGGCAGACACACAAGTGCAGAAACTTATAGAGCAACTGAGATCAGAGATAACATCTGAAGTAAAAAAAAGAAATACATGAAGTGGAAAAATGGCTGGAGAAATGTATAGAGGACATTAGAGCAGAAATAATATCTAAAGTTGACAAAGACATGCCTAAATCAATAGCATCCCAAGTAGCGGAACAACTACACAAAGGTAGAAAGGAGAACAGAACAGAAATAATCTCTGTATTAGAGAAAGAAAGGATAACCATAATGACAGACTTCAATACTATTAAAGAAGACATCGATAAAAAATTAGAGGAGAATAGAAAAATGATGTACTCCCTGACGGAGCAATATAGGAAAGACATAGATCGCATGAAACAGTTTCAAAGAGATATACAAGAAAATAAAACCTCGATCACAAGTTGGCAGAGCCGAATGAATGAAAATGAAGATAGAGTTTCGAACCTTGAAGACACAGTTGCAGACAGTGAAAGAGTAAGAAAGGATCTTTTAAAAACAACCAGAATTCAGGAAAAAATAATTCATCATCTGCAAGACAATGCAAAAATGAACAACGTGAGATTAATGGGAATCAATGAGAAAGAAGGAGTCAATACAAATGATATAAAAAGAATATGGGCAGAAGTAATAGCAGAAAACTTCCCAAATTTGAGAAAACAATCAGACATTCAGGTAACTGAAGCTAACAGAACCCCAAATAACATCAACCCAACAAATAACACACCAAGACATATAATAGTCAAGATACCAGAAATCCAGCTGAAGAATAATATACTAATAGCTGCTAGAGAAAAGAAACAGGTCACATTTAAAGGAAAACCCATCAGAATAACAGCAGATTTCTCTTCACAAACCATGAAGTCAAGAAGAGCATGGAGCAAAGTGCTTCAAGTCCTCCACGGAAACAATTTTCAGCCCAGACTATTGTACCCGGGAAAACTCTCCTTCAAGTATGAGGGAGAAGTGAAATATTTTCATGACAAAGAACAACTAAAGAATTTCATGACATCAAAACCAGTGCTACATAATATTCTAACAAATATTTTAGAAAGGGACCAAAATGACCCGAATCCAACAAATGAGAACAGAAAGATCCCACCAAATAGAGTAACCAAAATATTTCAGTGGCAAATTACCCTCTCAATATGTGTAAAATACAGGTGAAACTTTTTATCTCTTAGCATGTAGTGAGTTGGAATGTAAAGGATTTAAGGTCAGGTTAAAAAAAATCTCCGTTTTTAAAGCATTTCATATTTAGTTTTACTTTGCAAATAAACAGTCTTTATCTCTAGTATGGTAGCCTAACCAAACTTTCATGTCCAATGCAATTCCATTCAATCTTACAGGAGCCAATGTTTATTACAAATCAAGGGTACACTGAAGTTATCATGAAAAAAAATTAACATCTTAGATAATCCAAGTTTGCTTTCAAACATGTACGCTTTCATACAGGCTTCTGGCTTTATTTCTGAGATAGAGCTCTAGATACCATCACTATAATTTTTCTTCATATTAAGTCAGCATCACTGAACTGTGAATTTAGCCATGAGTTTCAGCACCATCTCTCCAGTATATATAGCCAACTATTGCACGTAAATCATTAAATTTCTTCAGTGTGTTAATAACAATTTCGTGAGGAAGAGCTATGAAAGGAAGCATTTATTAGTTTTCAATTGCATGTAAATTTAAACAAAGTCAAAGATATTTGTTGCTTTCCACTATAACTGTGTTTTGTGTTATAATATTTCAAGGTAGATAGCTTTTTAACAAACTTTAAATCAGTATCATTAAGTATAACATGAGAGGTGTCATATATATGTTAATTGAAATCATGTAAAATATAATATCCTTGAGATTGGGAAAATACTGTAAATTCGTGTACATCTTTGTAGATGTATATGTATGAAGACATTTAATGAAAAATTTGTATTTAATATATCAATATATATGTATTTTTGCTCACAATATAATGAAAAATACAAATATATTGAATTTTTAAAATGCAAACAATTGCTGCATCATTTTCTAAAATTTAAATAATACCATAGGAATAAGTTTTAATGTTTTGATTTCAAGGTTATTTGGCAAGACTTTCACAAGTCCAAAAGATTATACATCTATGGATATTTCAAACATTACATTTTTACTCATATCTCCTTTATTTGTATTTTATTCATTCATCCATCCATTCATTTTCAGTGGTAGGGACTGAACTCAGGACAGGCAGGTATGCCTCCGAGATATCTCCCTAGCTTTCTATTACATTTGTATTGAATGTTTGTTGTAAGCTTACTGATTTT
The DNA here is from genome assembly GCA_004027025.1 of Myocastor coypus. Lineage (NCBI taxonomy): Eukaryota > Metazoa > Chordata > Mammalia > Rodentia > Myocastoridae > Myocastor > Myocastor coypus. The sequence goes on from PVJA010006828.1 coordinate 22,698, forward strand.
AATATGGTAGTAGATGCAAAAAGAGGAGGCTTTGAAAATCTAAAGAGAAAAATGTTGACAAAATTGCGAACTGAACTTAGAAAGACAGAAAAAATGAAAAGATATAAGAAACAAAACTCACAGTCCACTTTGGAAGGCATCTACCATTATGGACATGACAAATTTGAATCAATATTACAGTGCCGATGCATTTGGACTATTATCAAACAAAACCAGGAAAAGAAGATATTCTAAATGATATGTAAGAATAGCTTTAAATAATCTGCTAAATAATCCAGTAACTTCTTACAGATAGGGAATCTTCATGTTTTAATATTACTTTAAAATAGGCCTTTGGTTTCAGTTCTAACTTAGAAAAAGCTCAGAAGACATTACTTTCAATCTTCCAAGACAAAAAGAAGCAGAAAAAAAAATACATTTTTCTACTTTTCTGGCTTGGAAAATACCTTTTCATTGTTACAATGAAAAGCCCTGGGGGAAATATTCTATAAATCAGTTGCATGTCTTGGCCCATCATGGAATTGAAACTATGTGGTAATGAATACCCTGAATTAATGAAGTACTGACAGGTACAGAGCTAAAACTCAATGTGCCTATCTGGAGCAGAAGTCACGGAGACTTTTTGAAGGATAGGGTGCACAGATAACCTGAGCCTGCGATTGATGGAACACACTTCTCGGTCTGTTTGGCTGGCTCGAAAGGTGATGCCTTAGGTAATGTGTGGCACAATGTCCCTTCTTGCTCACTGTTTCTACTTCTCTATGGCCCTACAGACCAAAGGTCTGTTTCTCCTCTGAGCTTCAGCTATGTTTCTGTACTGAAGTTGGCCAAGCATAGACTGAAACCTCTGAATCTATGAGATAAAATGAATTTCTTCCATTATGTTATGAGTTTAAGGTACTCTGATTGAGCTGCCAGCTACAGGTGGCAAAGTGATTCAGTCCTGTGATTGTACTTGGAACTGCTTATAGGAAGAGTTTGAGAAGGTACAGTGATATGGCCTCGGAAGCGCCAGAATGCTGTAAATAGAAATTGATGTGTAATTCTTGTTGGGGTTCAAAAGAATACAGTTATATAAAGCAAATAATGCATGCCAGAGTTGCAAGTTTTCAATTGGGAAAGAGCTCCAGTGGCAATTGGACTAGAAATCATGCATATAATGCTCTAGAAGAAAATTTATCTACTGTTGTCCTAGATCCTGAAATTTTGCAAGAGAGTAAGATTAAGATTAAAGGTGCTAGAATAATTAATCCTACAGGTGAAACTTCAGCACGGCTCAAAATTTAGGCCATAAAAAAAAAAAAAAAAAAAAAAAATTTAGGCCATAGTACGGCTACTTCTGGTTTTTGTGCTTTCGTTTTAATAGATTATATTTTCAATAGATATTTATTACCTCCATCTTGGAAAATTGAAACATATTTAGCCAAAATTATACTGAAAATTGATGACAAAAGCTTAAAAGAATTCTGAAAAACTTCAATTTTGACCCAGAAGGAATCATGTATAAAATTAAAATCAAAAGAAATGTGTTTGTTGAATAGATTAACACCTCTAAAAAGAAAATAAAATTCTTTTACAGAGTCAAGAAGCAGTTTTTTTTTTTTCCTTTTTTAATATATTTGTTACAGGGTCTCAGTTTGCTGCTCAGACTCATACTGATCCTGTTTTCACCTTCTCTAGGGCTGCAATTACAGGTGTGTGCCCCCACACCCAGACTCAAGAAGAAAACTTTTTAAAAAGCATTTTAGGGATGAGCAAGGCCCTCTGTAACACAAGATAAATGAGGCAAAAGGCTAACTTTCACTTGTGAAGGGAGCTCATGAACTCCTGCTCAAGCATGACTTCCTAAGGAGCTAGTTTCCTGGAATTCATTTCATCATGCTCAGCCGACCAGTCATTCAGAGGCTGACTTTTCTGTGTCCAAGGTAGTCTGCTTACTGTCTATCATGGCAGCAGACACCGGTATTGTCTTCGTGATGCTGGAGTTTTACCCGAATTTTAAATGCGAGAATGTGAGTAAGGAAGGCTTCAAACAAAACTGCTCCTGACTAGTCAGCCCAGGAGCCCTGACAGAGTGGTGCAAGCAGTTACGAGAGTGCAGCTGAAAGGACGATGGAGAGCGCTGGAAATGTGAAACGCCATGTTTTCCAAGAAAATGTGAACAGTGTGCGAATAGAGAGACTGGATGGGGAGTGTAAAGTGATCTTCAGGGGTGGGGCTTCCCAAGTGCTCTGGAAGTCACATCTCAGCAGTATTTGTCCTGTACGCCAGACATGGAGTAGCAGGATGTAGTGTATGTCCTACTGCCTTTGTCTTACTTTGACCAAATTCTTTTCTATGACTCTCGTGGTCCCTTTTATTTATTTTTTTTTTCGTGGTCCCTTTTAGATATGAATATTTACTCTATCTCATTGTAACTTTGGATTATGTAACTTTTTAAAATGGAAGAATGTAGCAAAATCTTTGCATTTATTTTCAAGGAGAGATTTTGACTTTTGAGAAATGCAAGAACTGTTTAGACTGGGGAAAAAGACTGTTATGTTCATAGTTTTATAAAGGATGTTAATAATTTATCATATATAATTATAAACTTGCCACTATTTTTATTTGGAGATTAGGCAATTTAAGGAGATATGTTTGAGCATAAATTTGATAACAGGCAGATATAGCAGTTGGGATGCAATGTTACCTTGATTGGCTTTGGAGCCCCCATCAGGAACTGGTGTAGTACTCTTCCAGGCTTGTACCGGTGAAACCACGATGTCCATTAGAAGAAGTTCCTCCTGTGAGCCCTCTTTCCCCTCTTCAAGCATTGCTATCTCTTCACATTCTTAATGCTCCGGGAGCCTGAATTATTTGTGTCACTTCTGAGGATGTTATATGCATCTGAACTTGGTCCTTACCAACTTACTATCTTGGTTAACTCAAAACCAGTAGGTAAAATATAGAGCAACTATAACATGGAAGTGAAGGAAAAGTTATTAACTATAAGACTGCCTTTCTTCCCTCCTCTCTCTCCTCTCATTTTCTCTCTTTTGTTATGGTTTACATTTAGGCATCCCCGAAGCAGCTCATATTCTCACATGTTCCCTCGTGAGCTCCGCATCTCCCCGTCTCCTCCCTGATCACCACTGTATGAATAGACTTCCACAGCCTGGACCTTTCCTCCTCACCCTTCTGCCTTGGAGGCATCTGGCTAAACAGTGGATATATGGCCAGAATAATGATCTCCTTCTCTGAAGTAAGCATGCTGAATATTTTATCTCTATGGTAAAGAAGGAGACAGCCGCATTCCTGCCTTCCTTTTCCACATCTCTTCATCATTTTTTTTAATTTTTTCTCCCACTCCTATCTCTTCCCTCAGCTCCTCTTTTAGTCTGAATTATTTTTCACAAGAAGATGAAAAGCATCCATTATGTCAAATACTTAGAATGAATATATCTTTACAGGTAAGTTATACTGTAATTAAAACATAAATTAATTTAGGCAGATAGAACTTGAGCATCACTCAAAATCCCTCTCTTTATCCTGATATGTTCCATTGGTGGGAAAACGATTTAGATACTGCAGAAGCCTATTTATACTTCCACAAATGATCTACTCACATAAGCACATCAGTACCTATGCAGATTAGGAAAAATCTTATTTTTTTCACAGCCATAGTCTTTTTTAAAAAAAAAATAGGTAAAACACTTATTTTCTTAAAAGATGCCAGGGTGTGAGCAACATTAGATTGGCTCTTGGTCACTGTGAGAATTTGAAATCTCTGTAAGTGTGTGTGTATGTGTGTGTGTGTGTGTGTGTGTGTGTGTGTGTGTAAAATACAGTGATCCTCGTATTTAAAATAAAACATAAGAGAAGACATATTGCCAGGTATGAACAAGTAAGTACTTCCACAATCAGTTATTTCTATTTAAACACTTGTGTCATAGTTTTTATCAAGATTTTAGCTGTTTTGGAAGTCGTTCCTAAATGCTGTGTTCTTATGGATACTTCAAGGTCCTGAATTACCTCATAACCTCTAACTTTTCATGGTCTTTACTTCTGGGAAGGACCAAAGCCCTGAAGGCACAGGTCCAGGAGTAGGGTAGATGAGAACACACCACTGTGTTTTATAAGCCTGCCTTTGCTTTGGAGCGCATTTGGTTGCAGAATTCGCCACTTTTAGACAGTCACAAAAGAAGATGTTAAGAAGTTAGCAAGAATAAGTGATCAAAGCAATCAAGCTGGAGAATTTTGAGGGAAATGGATAGCAATTCACCCACTTTTTATAAGAGATCTTTTATTTAAACATTAACTGTGTATTTGCAATGATTGTTGTCCTCTATGTGAGCCACATTTATTTCCAGGAACTGTGTATACGGAAAGCCTTCTGCAAATGTAGAGATAGAAACAAATACTGAAAGAATTACGAAACCACAACACTCTAGCTTCACGTACAAGTAACATCAGCAATCCATAAAATTGATTACGGTACTTGTTTTAAACTTTACTCAAGTAGGTAAAGTCCCTCTGCACCAGTAGTACAAATATAGTTTCTAAAGCTCCACAATAAAAAGTCCAAGTAAACCAACCATCAGAAAATCTAATTAAATTAACTGGACCATGAAGTATACAAATGTCTAATATCTATAATGGACTAGATGAGCAAATAAAAGCCTTGCATGCACTAGGACAGAAAAAAAGGAGATGGAGAATGATTCATAATACTAATGATTATATCTCACACAGGTATAGAGAAGAAAAATTAGGAGAGAGAAAAAGGGGAAAGGAAAGAAGTATAGTTTTATATTTGTTAATAAGAAAATAGTGGGATTCTTTATAAATCCTGGATAGAAGACCTTTGTGTGCTTATTAGTTAAGACTTTTTCCAAATGTGTGGGGTGTCTTTTCCACTCTGATGGTAATTTCTTTTGATATGCAAAAATTTCTCAATAAGAGGAGGTCCTAGGGATTAATTTTTTCAAGTATTACCTGTGCAGTTGGTTTTTGTTCATGAACTATTTGCCTACCTCAATGTCTTCAAGATTTTCTACTTTCTCTTCCAGAAGATTTAGTGTTTCTCTTGTAAATGTTTAGATCTTTAATCTAAACTAAACTTTAGTTTAGTTCAAGGTGATATAAATGATGGATAATTTTTAAATATATATATATATATATATATATATATATATATATATACGTTAAAATAGATATACAGTTACTTTCTCTTAGTTCAATGAGAAGAAATGTTTGTAGTGATAGTGTTTAAACAAGATACCATGTCTGCATCTTTTACTCTGGATAACTACTACAAAGACAACACTATGCAATCATTAATTATTAATACAATATTAATTAATTATAATATTAACTACTGTAACTGTCCCACTAACCTGTTTTAAAATTGCCTCATTGCTTTCTCATTAAAATTAATTTAAAAAATGAATGAAGGGTAGGTGGACTACCTGTCTTTGTAAATAAAGTTTTACTCAGCATACCAAAAAAAAAAAAAAAAGGAAAATAGTGGGAAATCCTTGTGATTTTCCATGAGGAATCCAGGGCTTTGCAAAAGCTAAGTATGCGTTCTGTGACTGAGCCTCCAAATCAATGTTAATTGAAGTGCAACTTGATAAATATAGTAGAGCTCACTGACAAATGAATCTCAATACACTATGAGCTCATGCCGTAGCTCCCAGAACTCAGCTGTTGGCTTTGAAATGGCACAAGTGGTCACATATGTACACACACAAATTGATATGTCACTGTAGCACATGGGACATAACAGATTTTTCTCTTTATGTTTTCAACAGGCTTTAATTTTAGAGTATTTTTATATTCAGAACCAATTGAGTGGAAGGCACTTAGATTTTTCAGGTGCCTCATGCCTGCACCTCTGCATAAGTTCTCACATTATCTAGGCAGTATGTTTGTTAACATGGATTATTTATTCTGATAAATCACTACTATTCAAGTCACTGGCTTATATTAGGATTCATTTTTTATTTGGTGCACTGCATATAGATGGAGAAATTCATAATACCCTATCAAATATGAGGTCTGCAATCATGTGCAGTAACTTGTTACCACCTCTGTCTACTTATGGAAGCCCCAGGGCTACGTACTAACTGTCCCATGACTTCTTAGGTAGGACTTTTGCCATTCACACTAGCAGGCTCATTACTTTTTCAGACCCACAGCTATCAAGTAAATATATAAATCCCTGTTCTATGTTAACTGCACCATACAAATAAGTATATATTTATTTCCTAAAAAATAAAGCCATCAGATGAAAATACCTTTACTTGTTCCTACTGAGTAAACAAGTGCTACTTTTTTCATTCATAGATTCTTGTATCCTTTCACTTAGAAAGATGAAAGTGTCTTATTCTCTAAATAATTTCTGCCTTTCCAGGCTTCGTGCCCTTCTTTTAGTATCTGCTCTGCAGATTTTTCTTCACATTATGGCTATCTTTGTCCAATTGTGCTGCTACAATCAAATACCTGTGACTGGACAGTGTAAGGGAAACAAAATCTCTTTAGAACTCAGAAGACAAAACCGAAAATTTTAAAATGTATATGCTGACATTTGAAGTTTAGTGAGAGCCCTGCTATGATGTGTTCCCATGGTATCAGGCATACTGTATGCTCTCTGGTGGGAAAACAAAGTTGAAAGAAATCTAAGCTGGTCCTTTATAATCCGTTACAAAATGCTAAACCATGTGCGGGATGAGCTGTCATGACATAATCACTTCTAAGTTGTCCAGCCTCTTCTTTATTATCCATTATTGTAAATGCTTATATTTGAAAGTTTTAAACATTTTGTTTGTATTTATTTGCATTTATGGATCAAGTATTTTAACAGCAATCATTCTTTATGTAATAGAAACATGATTCCTTTTACCGGGATAAGACACTGTATCTTTTTTATAATTTTATTACTTTTAATAAGAAATAAAAATGAGACGGTTTCAAAATACATCAGTAGGATAGCCACAATAATTAATACATGCATATTGTTGTTTTCATAGTAGTTGTTCTAAGTAAAAGATGCAGATATGATAACTTTTCTAAACATTGTTGGTACAAACATTTCTTCTCATTGAGCTAAGAAAAAGAAGTTGTATGCATAGTCCAATATTCCATAATAGCAATTAGTCATCAGTAGAACTGGCATTGTTGGAACCTGTTGACTTGAGCATTTTATAGCTCAGTATACATATCTGGGTTTATATTTTATGCCTTGTGGTTAAACTTTTGTGATGGATGGTTAAAGCTAAGTTAGTGCAAGAACTATATAACAAAACATTCAGCCTTTATATCTGAAAAGATAAGTGAAATCTCCAGGAATTATCTTGAAACCAGGTACAGCATTTGTAGAACTTTAGTCAGTGTCAGCTATCTGGATGAGTCATGGCCATTGCTTGACCAGTTTGCTCTCTGTGAAAGCCTGAGGTCACGTTTTCTCTCTTGGTGACTTTCCTTAGATACGCTACACGCATCATCCATAACTTTCCTCAGTAGCCCCATAATCTTCTTCAACAGAAAATTGTGAACACCACTGAGTTATAGGATGTTACCTACAGGTTCTCTTATTTCCTCAGTCCTCACTGAACTTGAAAGGCTAGGGCCAAAATATTGGTTATCCTAGTAGCCCTTCTTTTTCTCTAATTTTTGGTCTGCCAACTTAAGTTGTTAACCCTCCAGAAGAGAAGCTTAGTGATACTATTACTCTATTACATAGGTACTTGAGCTTAACATCACTGTCTTTCTGAATATCAAATGCATTAGAATTAACATGGAACCTATATTTTCTGTCAATCATTGATATTCTAATAAATCCCTAGGGAATGTGATAAAAACACAGTTGTACATTTTTACACAGCAATTTAGAAATCTAACCATATACAAAATTATAGCAGGTCAATCCTATGGTATTTTCCTTGTCTCTTACTCTCTTTTATTAACTTTCTTGTTAAAAACAATCATTTACCAGAGAGCATTACAATAATTGATGTAACATTGGGAATGACACACATCTAAAATATCAGAATGACAGGCGTTCCAAGCATGGTTTTAGTCTTTCACACTGCTACCCTGAACGTCTAAAACCTGTTGGAGATTCTTATGACCATTTTCTAATTCATCCTTTGTATATATGTGCTTGGTTTTGCCCCTGTCATGGTTTCACTTACTGTCTGTTCATTGCTAACTTTTCGCTTGATGTCCCTTCATTGTTTAATCCTTAAGGTATTGATTTCCATTTAGCTGTGTTATGCCTTTCCATTTCCATTTCTTCTTTTGAGTTCTTACACTAGGGAGACTATACAATGTTTACACATGTAAATCTGGTTTATTTTACTTATGAGTACATGTTCAATATACATCCACTTTTATATGAAGGTTTCTAGTTTATCATTCTTTATAGCTGAGTAATATCCCATTGTATAAAAATACTACATCTGTTTGAACCATTTTTCAGATGATGGGCATTTTGTTTGTTTCCAAGATCTAACCATCACATGTTCTGCTGCTGGAATCATAGGAGCACACAATATATTTTCAGTTCTTCTGGAAAAATTTTGAGTAGAGGGATTGCTGAGTTGAATGGGATTTCCAGTCCTAGTTTTTGTGGAGCCTCCACATTGCTTTCCATAATGTTTGCACCAGTATGCATTCCCGCCAAAAGTGGAGAAGTGTTCCTTTTTCCCCACAGCCTCTCCAACAGTTGCTTTTGGGTGATTTCTTTAAGGTAACCATTCTTTCTGGAGTGAGATAGCATCTGAGCATTATTTTAATTCCCATTTTATGGATGGCTAGCAATGTGCAGCATTTTTTCATGTATTTATTAGATTTTAGTATCTTCCTCTGAGAAGTGTGAGTTCATCTCAGATGCTCATTTCTGGATTTGGTCTTTTAATTTTTTATTTTATTTTATTTTATTTATTTTATTTTTGTGTTATAGCTGGCTCAACCTGCCACTGGGGTGGGGCTGGCACAGCATGTGGTGCTAGGTATTAAACTATCGTCCCTGGCATTTCCTAATCTTTCCTAAGTAGGCAGTTTCTACTGCTGAACCATTTTTTGGACCCCTGGGTCTTTTAATATTAGGACCCTAATGTTTTCCTAGTTATTTATAAATTCTGGATAGCAGACCTTGTGAGAAGACATATTAGTTAAGATTTTTTCATAATTTGCATGTTGTCATTTTACTCTATTGCTAATTTCTTTTTTCATGTAGAAGCTTCTCAGCAAGAGGAGGTCCCAGCTGCTGATCTTTCAATTGTAAAAAAGGCATTTTGATTTTTGCTCATGAACTCTTTCCTGCTCCAATGTCTTAAAGATTTCCTCCTACTTTCTCTTCCAGGAGATTTAATATTTCTGTTTTAATATTTAGATCTTTAAACTAGTATGACTTTAGTTTAGTGCATGGTGATAGTTTTAGTTTTTTGGCATGCAGAGAGCAATTTTTTGCAACACCATTTCTTAAAGAGGCTATCATTCTTCCAATTAATATGTTAGGCATCTTTGCCAAAGATAAGGTGGCTGAGTGTGTTTGTACATGCTTTTGCATTTTCTAATCTATTCCATTGATCCGCAGGTGTGGACTTTGACAATACCATTCTCATTTTATCACTGTAGCTTTGTAGTAAAATTTTAAATCATGAATTGTAATGTCTATCGCCTTATGTCTGTTGCCCAGGTTTGTCTTTGGTATTCTGGTTCCAAAAAACTTTTAGGAATGACCTCACCAGGTGGGAGGATTTTTTGATGGTATTTTGATAGAGATTAAATTAATTATATATAAAAATTTAGAGAGTATGGCCACCTTCACAATGTTGGTTCTTACTATCCAGGAGCAGGGAATATCTTTACATTTTCAGAAATTTTCTACAATCACTTTTTTCAGAGTACTGTAGTTTTCATTGAATAAGTATTTTACTTCTTTAGATTACTTCCTAAATATTTCAATTTCCACAGTAAGTTTCTCTAATTCCTCTCTCAGAGTATTTGTTATCTGTGTAGAGGAATACTATTGACTTTTGGGTGTTGACTTTGTATCCTGCTATGCTACTGAATTTGCATATTAATTCTACAGCTACATAGTGGAGATTTTTGGGTCTTCCAAGTAGATTATCATGTCATCGGCAAATAATGTTTGCTTAACTTCTTCTTTTCCTATTCTTGTTCCTTTTATTTCTCTTTCTTGTCTAATGGCTCTAGCTAATGATTCCAGAACTATATTGAATAGGAGTGGAGATAGATAACATCCTTGTTTTGTACCACATATGAGAGTAAAAGACTTCAGGTTTTCTATTTAGAATTATATTAGCTGTAGGATTGTCATAGATGGCCCTTGTAAAGTTGAAATAGAGGCTATTTATTCCTATTTCTCTATACCTTGAACATGAATGAGTGTTGGACTTTGTCAAAAGTCTTTTCTGCATGAATTGAGATGATCATGTGGTGTTTGGATTTGGCACTACTGATATAGGGTATTACATTTATAGATTTGCATATGTTGAATGATCCTTGCATTCCTGGAATGAATCCTACCTTGTCGTGATACATAATCCTCTTAATGATTTCCTATATTATATTTATGAGAATTTTATTATGTTCAGAAGAGAGATTGGCCTGTAGTTCTCATTTTTTGGTTGCAAATTTGTCTGGTTTTGGAATTAGTATAATTCTTGCTTCCAGGAATGATTTTTGCAGGATTGCTTCCTTTTCAACATCATTAAAGATTTTGAGGAGTATTAGGATTCCATCTTCTGTAAATTTCTTCGAGAATTCAGCAGTGAATTCATCAGGACCTGGATGTTTCTTATCAGTAGGCTTTTTGTTACATTTTCTTTCTTTCTTTCTTTCTTTTTTTCTTTCTTTCTTTCTTTCTTTCTTTCTTTCGTTTTAATTTTTAAAATTTTACTCATTTTAATGAGAAAAAGATAAAATAGCTGTGAAACAGTGTCAACACAAGTTAGTAGGATGGTTACAGTTAATACTATGCATATTCTTGTCTTTGTAGTAGTTATTCAGAGTAAAAGGTGAAGACCTGGTATCTTGTGTAAACAATATTACTACAAAGTTTTATTCTCAATGAAATAGGACAAAGTAAATATATATCTAGCATATATATATATATATATTTATATATCCTTATGTATGCATCTATATATTTTTTTCTTTTGAAAGTTTATAATACTAGGAGAAAATATCATACCATGATGTATAAGTAGATTGTAAATCAGAGATAAAGTACGAATCATAAAACAATAAGTATAGTCAAACAAAATTTAGAAAAAAATTAAATATTATTTCATTAAAATTAAATTAAAAAATTTCAAAGCAATATTCCAAAGTTCAAATCAAATCATGGTCCCAACTTAGAGGCCAGAACATTGTGTATCATATGTAAGAATCTGTAATCAATTAAGAGTACTCGCATAGTATTTGAATAGATGAGTATATACAAAGATATAAACTAAGAAAAATTTTCCATAGTAGTAAACAATTACTAAGAATAAAAAGTATATATAAATACTGGAATAGCAAATATATGACCAGAACTTCTAGGGATACTTCTAGGGAACTTTTAGGGATAGGATATCACAAAAAGTTTTAGTATGTCATGTACATGGACAGTGTCCATGATGTTTACTGGTGACCAGGTGTCACTTGTGGGACAGAGCTACTGCTATTTCCTTAATATCCACCCTGTGGACCAAGACAAAATCATGTCACATAGGGCGCAGGAGAATTCCATTTGTAGAATATGCTGATGGACATATCCTACTGTTGTACATTAAAGAATAGTTGAAAGACTGCTTTTTTGTGCCTCTTTTTCTCCTGTGTTTAATTATTTGCCCTATTTTGTGGTTTTTTTCTATGCTCCTACATGGAATTGTGGTCATTTTGATCCTTCTCTAGACTATCTGTTAGTAAACTATTCAGGGCAGGCTTTGTCGTCATGAAATGCATTAGTTGTTCTTTGTTCTGGAAATATTTCACATCTTCATTGAACTTGAAAGAGATTTTTGCAGGGTATAGCAGTCTGTGCTGGAATTGGTTTTCTTGCAAGACTTAAAGTACTCTGTTCCATGCTCTTCCTGACTTGACTGTTTGTAAAGAGAAATCTGCTGTTGTTCTAATTGGTTTTCCTTTGAATGTGATCCTTTTCTTTTCTCTAGCAGCTTTTAGTGTCCTGTTCTTGTGCTGAATTTCTGCAATCTTGATTATTATATATCAGGGTGAAGTTTTAACTGAGTTGATGTTATTGGGAGTTTATATACTTGAAATACCTGAATGTTAAATTGTTCCTCATATTTGGGAAGTTCACAGCTATTATTTATGCCCATATTCATTTCATATCATTTGTAGAGACTACTTTTTTCTTATTGATGCCATTAGTCTTACATTGTTCATTTTTGCATCATCTTGCAGATGTTGAATTATTTTTTTTCCCGCATCCTGCTCGTTATTAGGAAATTTTTCTTACTTTTACACTAGTTGTGACTGTATATTCAAGATATGAGTCTCTATCTTCGCTTTCACTCGTAGGGTGTTGCCAGCTTGTGATTGATATTTTATTTTCCCCCATATCTCCTCAAAACTGCTTCATATAATGTATTTCTTTCCTATATTGCTCATTTAAGCATTCTTTCATTTTTCTGTTCTCTTAATTTTTTATCAGTGTTTTCTTTAGAAGCATTTAAGTCTTTCATTTTAGTTATCCTTTCTTTTCCTACTTCAGAGATTACTTCTGATCTGGATGTCTTTTTTTTTTTTTCTTTAGAGATTATTTTTGATCTGATTTCCTCTATATTTTCCTGCATTTGTCTTTTTACTGAAGACACTATCAGTTCAGACATTTTATTTATTTATTTTTTAATTCATAGGTTATTTCAGATCTGATATCCTCTATACCTTCCTGCGTTTGTGTCTTTACTTCAAATTCTGTTAATTCAGAGATTGCAGCTGTGTGATTCCCATTTTCTTCTGCGGTAATGCCTTCTTCATTTGTTCTTGATGGACTCCAAACCTGCAATTGCATCATTCTCCTTCTCTTTGTCATTTTTATATAACTATCCTCTGACCTTTTGTGGAGAACTTTGGTGAATTTATGCTTTAGTGCCTATTAAAATTTAGTGCCAGATCTACTAAGTTTGATCTTGTCCAGATGTGCCTAGCTGGGTCTGGCTGCTGTGTTCAGCTTCTTCCTGCTGCAGCTCATGAACATGATTCTGCTGTGCTTCTCTGGCAAGTTTTTCAACTCCTGTATTAGCTGGGAGGGTCTGACCCCCAGGCTTTCTGCAAGGAATTTTGCTGCAGGATTCCACAGCAGATGCTTGGCCTGAGTTCTGAATGGGGAGGAGGTTCTAGTGGAACACGTGAACAGGCCAAGTATTCCTACCTGTGCTCCTTCATGTCTGGGTTCTTGACAGGGAAGAAGTTCCGGTTGTGAGGAGCATCATGCTGAGCATTCCTACCTGTGCACCTGCTGGTCTGGGTTCTAGGCAGAGTAGCAACATTATGTCTTTTAAACAGTGTGCTCACCTAGTTCTTTTCCCCACCTTCAAGACCTCTGATATCTACTCTTCTCAGTGATTCTATAAAGACGCTTTGAAAATTCTATGTATGAATAAAATTTTGTGGCTTTTGCCTTCATATACTTGTTTTATTTCACTTTATATTATGATCTCTGATTTCATTCATGCTTCCGAAGTGGCAGGATATTGTGTTTTACATGGTCAAGTAATACCTATTATAGAAATGTGCCTTATTCATTAATCTGTGGATGATTACCCTGGATGGTTCTGTATATTAGCTCTTGTTAATGTTCTCTAGTAAACACCTTAGATATGCAACTCTTTGATAAATTGATTTTATTTATTTAGGTTAAATATCCAGGAATCGGTCTGCTCGGTCAGCAGATTTATATCTTTATATCATTCTCCCCCCACCAGGTCTCATTTTCTCATTTATTCGGTTTCTGAGACAGGGTCTTCTTTTCTTCTTGTGTATTTCATATTGACTTTAAGCTGACTATATACACCAGTGTGGTCTGGAATAAATAGTGCTTTTCCAACTTTGCTACCCTGAACTTTGACATTATAGGTGTAAACCACTATTGAGTTTTAAATTCTTCAGCAACTTCTACGCTGTTTTCTGTAGTGGCTGCATTATTTTACATTAGCACCATAAGAGAGTTCCCCATTCTACACTCTTTATCAGCATTTGCCATTTTCTTTTTATTTATAGATATTTAACTGGGTAGAGTTGATATCTCATTATGTCTTTGTTATACATTTCTCTGATTATATAGTTGGCATTTCTTCATGTTCTTGGATATTTGGTTACACTTTTGAGAAATATCTCTTCAAATCTACTTTCCACTTTAAATCATAGTGTTTCTTTTAGTGCCACTTGATGTTTTTGTTTTTATATATTCTGAGTATTAATCCTTATCAAACATATAGCAAACATGTTTTAATAGTGCATATTTTCTCTCCACTCTGCTATTCCTTCTTATTCTAAGAAGTTTGCCATTGTGCCATAATCATTTGTGTTCAGTTTTTGTGTATTTATACTGTTTTCCAAAAAATTCTTGCCTAAATCAATGTTGAAATATTTTCCTTTGTTTGATGTATGTAAGTAGTTTTAGAGTTTCTGATCTTACATTAAAATATTTAATCTAGTTGGAGTTAAAATTTGTAACTGGAAAAAGTTAATATTCTCAAATAGTCTTCTTCTATATGAGAATATCTAGCTTATCCAGTGCGTTTATTGAAAAAAATAACTGCGTCCATGTGCACTTGTGGTGATTCAGTATCTACTTTGTTCCATTGTATTATGTGTCTGTTTCTATTTCAATGCCATATAAGTTTCATTCCTATATTTTGGTAGTGTATTTTGAAGTAAGATAGTGAGATCCATCTGATCATTTGGTATCTCTTGTGGTTATATAAAGTTTTATTATTGATATTGATTTTGCTGTCCAGTATGAAATTGACATTCTGATAAGAATATTAGTAACTATGCAAAATATTTTGGTTTGAATACTTTAAAATTATTAATTCTTCCACTTTATAATGTAGAGTGTGTTTTCTTTGACTCCTGTCCTTTGTAATTTCTATTATAATATTATACACTTTTTATTGCAGAAAGGTTGCTCCCCCTGTTAACTTTACACCTAGGTATTGTTTCATTTCCCTTGAATTTTGTAACTTTGGGAAATAGTTTATTAAATTTGTTTTCAAGCAGTTTATTATCAGAAGATGTTATTAAGATTTGCATATTACTTTTATTTCCTTCAAGTGTACTAATATTAATGTATTGCTTTTAATATTTTTCTGCATTTTTAGGGAAGGTCTACAGCATATTCAGGGTCTCACTACTAGATCAATTGGTCTCATAGTGATCTGCCTGTTTACAGCCTCCCAAGAGCTGGGATTACAGGCACATGCCACCATGCCCACTTTCAATTATCCTGTCAGTGTGCCCCAAGGGTGCTTCAGCACAGCAGACCTGGAGATCAAACTCTGAGGCCTGAGCCTGCTTTCAGGTGCTTTAATCTGCTGAGTTATTTACCCAGCCCTTGCTTTTAATATTTTGGATAAGTCTTTTTGATTATATATATATATATATATATATATATATATATATATATATATATATATATATGATATCACATCATCTAAAATAAGGTCAATTTGAATTCTCTCTCCATTTTTCTTTTAGTAATATGATTTTTTCAAGTCATATGTTTCAACTCTTGGACTTTAGGTTATGGCATGCATTCTACTTATCTTTTTTTTTTTTTAATTACCAGGATATAGCAATATAGAGATGAGAACAAAGGCCATTAATATCCCTAGAAGCAGAGAACAATAGACAGAGCCCAGTGAGGGTTGCTGGGATTCAAGGTTGCAGATAGCAGCTTAGCCTGCAGGTGCCCTGTTCTTTGATCCCTTGCTTGGCATGTTAATGGTTGTCTCCTCCCCTGTTCCTTCATTATCTCTTAGCATCTGTGTGAAGCTAGTGTTAGGTAAATGGTAGAAGACATAGTGATCTGTACTCTGTATTTACCAAAGTAGTTAGCACATTCCTTAGCCTATATTTTTTAGCCCTGAATACAAGTGAGATACTTCTGAGGCTCAGAGCTCACTTGGAGAGAGACCTCAGTGAGATCTCTGAAGCTATATTTTTCAGGTCTTCTCATCCTTTTTTTCGGCACTGGCTCATAACATACAACACCAGGAGTCTTACAAAAGCATTGTTATACCATGTCATACTCAACTGTAATATAACTTGATCACAAAGTAACAAACATAATAGAATAAATTTCAAACCTTAACTGAGTACTTGCTCAAATTTTGAATATAGATGTCACAATTTTATAGCTGTACATTTATAGACTGCCAGATTTTGTCCTAAAACGAGTCTGACCTCTGATTTAGAGATTCTTGTCTTTGTCATATTTTTACAAGATGAGACAGCAGAGGCTTTTCTGGAGAATTTTTTGGAACTAACTACCTGCCAAATAACTCCCAAATTAATTTTAATATACTGGAGATTAAGTTGTAACAGATAGGTTTTGGGGGACAAAACCCTGTTTAGAGCATTGAACATAAATGGTGCAACATGGTCTTCCTTTCTCTCAAATCAATGCCCTTTTGTTCCACACTAACATGATTCAGCAAAATTAGTATTATTATAACTAATACTTATAATTTCTAAAACTCCAACAAGATGAATCTCAGAATACATTACAATCAGATAACAGACAGCTTCAAAAATTGAAGTTTCTGGACTGTAAAGGTAGCTCAGTGAGATGTCTATGCACCTGCCTGGCAAACACAGGGAGCTGGGTTCGATCTCCTGTACCGCATGCTGTGCTGGCCCTAGACTGGACACACTGTGCTGGCCACTGACACTGGGTGAGGTGGCACAAACCTATAAACTTAGATGTCTCAGACACTCTTCTCTCATTGCTGAGACAAAAATGAAGGAAGGAAAAGTTTATTTAGCTCACAGTTATTAAAGCTTTTGGTCCATACTCAGTTGGCTCCAAGGCAGAGTGGTACTGAGCAGAGAGCAACTTTTCATGATGGCAGCAAAGAGCAGAGACCAAAATGGAGGAGTAGCAGCAACAGTGGCTACAGAGAGCAAGTCTGTCTCTCTGTCTCGCTCATACTACATCTAGGCTCTTTACCCTAGGCTGGGCGTAGCACTCACATTCATAATCCCAGCAGTGCCCAGACCCATAATCCCCGTAGATCATGAGTTAATCACAAACTCTGGAAGTAAGTCCACCACATGACTTACATGAGATTTTTGGGGGGCAACTAGACATAAACCATAACACTGGCCCTGAGGAGGCTGAAATAGGAGGATTTCCATGAGTCAAAGTTGTGTAGTGAGACCTTGTACCAAATTAAAAAAAGAATAAGTCTTGAAAAAAAATTCAAGTTTTGAACTTAAGTTATAATGTTCTCTGAACAGAAGACAGTCATTGCTTTGACACTGGTTAAAATCTGGCACACTGGCAGCTCTGGTGACCAGGGCTGGGCTTCAGTCCATCCAGCCCACCCCCAGAGCAGAGTCAATACCTGCTACACGATCCTTTATATAAATAAATGTGAAAAGGCAGCAAATCAGTTGTGATCATGGAATTAATCTGACAGCAGTTAAATATGTGTAAACATCTGATTTGTCTCCAAAATTGCATCAAAAATATCTGGGAGCACTTGGTTTGGTTTCAAAGGCCAAACGAAAGGTGAAGAAACAGGCTGGTCTTTCCCAAGTTGTGCGAATCCAGGTCAGCCCCAGCCTTCTGTCACACTTCTGAGTCTGCATATGCACCATTGTTTAGATGGCTCAACTGTGAGTAATCTTTTTTGTAGCTCACACAGGCTTGCAGCACAAACAAAAGTTAAGCAAAGAAATTTTAAAAAGGGAAATAGTCCTTACTGAAAGAATGAGCAAACAATGAGTTTAAGTTTCAAATTTAGTTTATTGAGGTTGAAGTTAATTCAAATAATTACATTATCAATGATATTATCACTGGAAATATGTTACTAGTGTTGAGTATTGAATTATTTAAAATCGTATACTATGAAATCAGGATGCTGGCATATTCCCTGTGTTCATTAGCTTATAGATAGTCATAACCAATAAGAGGGAGAAGAAAAGTGACTAAAAATATAGAAGATAGAAATCACCAGTCATTGTGTCTATGGTGATTGGAATGAAACCTAAAAGAAAGGCAGTCCAATGAGGCCAGGGTAGTACATGAAGAGAAAAATAATATTTCAGTGCAAACTATGAGAAATGCCAGCATAATAGAAAAACAGGTAAGTGTCAGAATGGCTAGTAAACTAGCCATGATCAGTGAGACAGCCTCAGAGAACAACTGTAATGCTGAATCCTTACACAGGAGCTGAGAACCAAAGAAACATGAGGTAGCTCTTGTATTCCGCAGCGCCTTGGTTTATTTTTATGATCAAAACCAGTGCTTGTGGAGGAAATATAGACAGAGTTCAGAAAAAGGCAATAGTGTCCATTATATTTTCAAATTAGTTATAAAGAAAAGGCAAGAAACAGGACTGTTCTGGAGCTGACAGTGTTGAGAGAAACAAACTGTCTTATGTTAGACACACCAGCTCCTCTGTAAGGAAAGGTATCCAGGTGATCCACACGGAGCCCAATCATGCAGAATACGGAGTGAATCGCTGCATATAAATGGTGACAAGCTATGGCAAGCCTTTATAAGTGCTGACAAAATACTAGCTGAAGACATTACAGGAATGACGATGAACATTGATTTTTCTTTGAACAACAAATAAAATCTTATCTAACTGAGGATAGACTTAATTGGCTTCTGCATACTCATAATCTTCGTAGAAATCTGGATGCTAGGATTTCAATATTGATTCTGACAAGCTGTGTAAAAGCACAAGTAGTACTCAGGATAGACCATTATTAAACACACACATGATAAAGGTGCAGACAAAGATAGGTAGTACATAACATCAGACTCAGTATTGTGTAATGAAGGGAGCACCAGCTGCCCTCAGAGCAGACGCACTAATCACAGCTCACGATTGTATGCTTCCTAGGTGCCAGGGAGAGCACACTGAACGCTTTGTCACTGTTCATTTCCTTTGAGATTTTATGTATAGAAAATATCACTTGTGCTTTACAGTGCGATATCAACATTATTTTACTTGAAACACCATACCCACAGCCATTTATTGAAAGCATGCTATTCAAGCTCATTCTCATCTGAAATCTAAATTCATTTTGAAAAATAATACTCAGATCCATGTAGGGATTGAGATATCATTTTCCCTGTTGCATTCCTAGAGTCCTGTCTGTGGTATTTGTTTGAGGCATGTTTGTTGAAAGACTGTTAGCTATCACATAGTTTGGAGTATAAAAAGACATATTGCAAAAGATAAATAATACGTGTAAACCTACAGTTGTAGCAATTTTAAATTTGATGGGTATGCTCACAAATCTGTTTGTTTATTTAGTCTTGAAAAGAATAAATGAAAGAAAATGAGAACTTCTCTTCTCAGCGTTGGATATGCATGCTCTTTCTCAAATACACTTTATCAAATTCGTTCGACAGAATTTTAGAGAGTCCAGAATTTAATACAAATAGTCACTAGACTGGAGTTTAGGAGCCCACCGCAATCCAAGTACAGTGACGATCTGTTGCTAGGCCTGAACGCTCTAATATTGTAACAAGGTCAGATATAGTTGAGTGAAATATGTGTATTTATTCTATTTAAACTTCTACATTATAGGATTAGATCTGTGTACATCATGCAGAATACATTAGTCACATTTAAATTGCACTAAGATTCCCTAATACAGATATCCAGAAAATATCAGTCAAGCTGACCCACAAAATTGTTAATCACAGAAGACATTCTATTTTTCTTTTGTGGTCCATGTTTGTAATTCATGATAATTTCATCTTCATAGTGAGTTGCTACAGGCACATGATATCTCTTTTTCATCCTAGCCTCCTCTCCCTCTTGGTCCCATTTCCTTTGGTAAAAAACCTATCTAATTCTCCTTCTTTTATTTTGTTCTTCATACATATTTTGGGTTTCTCACATAAAAGAATCCCTGTAATATTTCACCTTCAGTGTATGATTTATTTTACTGAACAATGTGATCTCAAGGTATATTCATTTTTCTAAAAGTGGCTAAGGTTTGTCATTTATGTCAAAGTAAAGCTACACTGTGTAAAATGTTTCAATTGTCCTAGCTATTCATTTGTGGAAGTAGATACAGGCTCCTTCAAAGGGCTTGCTAATATATTTACTTTTATGTAAATATAATATACTGAGGACATTGCTATTTTCATTATTCTGTTATAAACTTAAAAGGAAATATTTTTAGTTTTCTTTTCTCATCTGAGACATGTGAATATTTTGTCACCACAAATATTTGACCTCGCACTTGCAATATTATATTATTTATGTCACCATGTAATATTTTTCATACCTATCCTGCATTTTTAAATATGAGAGGTAAGAATTGTGACTGTGTGGTTGATTGACACCTGATGGTCAACATGTTAACTACCAGTGGAACTGAGTCAGCACGGACCTGGTGGAAGGCCCCCCTGAGGATTGCTGTCAACAACATAAAAAGGAGAAAGCAGAGGAAGAATTGGGGCTCTGGTTCTCCAGGGGGACTATTGGATCTCCTACCAGAGTTTGTCATCCTGGCTTTCCTAGTAAGAACTCAGCTGTTGTCACCGGAAGAGCTTGGAATCTTGTCTCTGAGAGCAACTATGATTCACACTGGGAAGCTCTGGTCCTTTGAGCATTACTTTCTTGTTCCAGAGGAGAAGGTGGTATGCTGTTCGGTCTTCTAGAAAACCTTTCCCCACTGGCTTTGTTTATGTGAACTTGCCTACTCTCATGGTGGGAAGAGCTCAGGATGTTTTTTTGCTGCTGAGAATGGTTGTGATACTTTTCAGGGAGCTCTGGCCCTAACTTTGAGTGTCACCTCCTGGCTCCAGCGCAGATCAGTCTGCTGGCACAGATCCTTCATCCCACTAATGCAGACTTTCTAGCTTCCACCCCTGGCCTTTGAGGCTTTCAGTGCAGATCCATGAGACAGACTTGCATGAGACATTCCCACAGGCTCTTGGCTCCTGTTTGGACTTATACTGGTCAGTGTCCTGAGCTTTAGATCTTCAGTGGGACTTCTGAGGGACATTGCTCTGGGATCCAGACCATCAGTGGATTTTTCAGACAGTGTTCTTGCACTCTTATGTACTTGACTCTAGGTGACTACTATAAAATAATTCAATAATTTTTTGTGTCCTATATTAAATTATTTCCCTTGCAAACTCTAAATGCAGCAATTTGGAACTAAAAATACTAAACACATCTTCTAAAGCAAGTTCAGGATAACTAGACCAATAACTACTTATATTTTTCCATGTATTTTTGTATCGTTTGCATATTATACTGTGAACAAGAATTCATGTAAGAGACACTGTTTCTAGAGAAGTAGTCTGAGTTGTTTACTGCTATGTGTCAATTTGTCTTTATTAACCAGTACTTAAACACCTGAAAAACAACATAGTATGTGCTGGGGAATTTAGCTTGTGAGTCAATAGTTATGCTATAATTTATCTAAAACCCATTTAGTAATTTGAAGACAAAGCTTTCATCCACATGTCAGTCTGTGACATAAGGAGTCACCTGTTACACTCCACACATGTAAACATACACAACATACAGCAGTTTGCACTTGTGACCAGCATTTAGAAGACAGCAAAAGAAAGATCATATCTGTCTTGAGTGCTTGAAGCTATCTACCTCAAATATTTAGGACAAGGTACTGCTTCTCATTGGTTGAGCAGCCTTCCATGAGAAGTGTACACAGCTTATGCACAGAGTGCCTTGACCATTGCTTGAGATCATGCAGACAGCTTCCTTGCATTCTGCAAAAAGCCATGGAGGCATGCTGTGTTGTTGAAGGTCAGATGTTCTTCCTGTTCCAGATCTTACCATCCCCTTACAGTTCTCAGCAAACAGCCTCTTATGCTCATTGTGTGAGCAAACATGCTGCAGGTTTCGGGCACTCACTTTTCCTATCAGGAGAGGAAGCCTACCTGAAATCAGCTTGCTGGGTCCATAGCTAAACCCACTGCAGTTGCTGGGCAGTCCTTTCCACCCCAAGGAGGGGGCACTTAGCTTTCTGAGCTCTGACTCTAGCCTGCATTTCTTCATCTTCCAACCTCTGCCTCCATCCTCCCTTCAGAATTTCAGGAGCTGCACTGGCTGTGGCATCTGTCAGTACAAATAGAACCCTCCTAATCATTTCCATAAGAGGACGCCAAAGGCAATATCTAAATACTCAAACAGAACACTGACCTAAGGCTCTGGATACTGGCATTTAGTATTCACAAGAAATTAGAGATGACTCTGTCCACAGACGTAGTAGAAATGAGAGTTCTTGAAAAATATGTGACGTTTATGGTGAGAAACTTTCAGGAAGAAGGAAAAGTATAGGCAGAGATAACAAAAATTGACAGTGATTTTTACTCATTTAAAGTTAATAAAGTTTCTGAACAATTGTCAAGGCAAAGAAAATATGGGGATACATGTGGAGAAAGCAGTGAACAACAGACTTGTTCCATAAATAGCCAAAAATTAAGTACTTTAGACTTCACAGACATGGATTACCTCTGCAGTTGTAACACCAACACCTCTATAAACAAACACATGTACACAAACACATGAGCTATGGCTGGAAGTTACCATGGAAACCATGATTTGCCTTCATTTTAGCAAAGGCTCACAAATATTGAATAAAATTAAGAAACTGAAAAATGGAAAGGCATAAAACAGTTAAACTGAAATGAAGAACTTAAGAATTGAAAACAAAGAGAGAGCAAGGAGAAAAAGTTAGGAAACATGGTAGGAGCAAAGCCATGCATTTATACATACGAGATGGTTAAGACAAAGATTCTAAGAATCTCCAACAGGTTTGGAAAACTAGCAATTAATTCATAGAATTCTCACCCTGACTAACTATAAATGCTGATATATGTGAACTAAGAAACTACACTGAGGATAGCAATGTATAATGCTAAACCTGTGCTTGAAATACCAATCATTCTGGTCTTCTAAATGTGAACTGCTTTTAGTGACATATCAGTTATTGCTATATTCTCTCTCAAGTAAATGTTTTTTAAAAGGTAGTAAAATAGAATAAGAGACAAGATAAAACTGTCATAGGATTGACAAGAAACTAATAAACTGAAAGAAAATTTAATGAGCATTCAATAGGTTGGACTTGTTGAGATACCTCTAAATCAGTGTTCTGAAGGTAGAGGAAGTTACTTGATTTTGAGAAGGAACACGTGCGTGAGAAACATACTGAGTCTCTCGGTTCAAAGTGATGAGTAGGTCCTCTGATTGTCCCAGACTCCTTTGACCACAGGGTGGAAGTGATAAAAGTTTACATCCTGGGCAGAACTAGAAATCTGAGGTGGGGGATATACTTCATCTGCCTCACAAGAGCAAAGACCTGGGTATGATCCCTGGTACCACACGCTGTGTCAACCACTGAAATTTTGAATGGCAGCACATACCGGTAATCATAGTGCTGGGGAAGCTGAGACAGGACGATCACTATGAGTTTGATCTGACTTGTGTGAGACCCTGTAGCAAATAATTAAATGAATATTTAAAAAATAAAAGCAATAATTTTTTTATGTATCGTAGACACTTAATGGCCACATAACTCTCTTCTGAAAGGGTCTGTCAGTGATGTTATTTTAATTGTGATTTTCACACTCACTATTTTAAGAATTATGCAGTCCTTTGGAGTCCTTCCAGGCTGCCGGTGGGTCTGAAGGCATGTGAAAATCTAAGTTGTACTTCAGTAGTGGAAGTGAGACCATAGTGTTGAATGAAAAATGTCATCCTGTGTTCTTAGAAATAAAAAGAGACTTGATACATCCTTTTAAATCTATTTTGATGACAGCTCCTTGAAGCTCGTCCATTTTACTCCTCATACTTTCTAGCAGTCCATTGTCAGAAGAGTAAAGAGCCTCTCTGTTTAACATGACAGCCGCATCCTCTAAGTTTTCTGCTCAACAACTTACAATTATCATGCACAGAGCAACAAAGTAAGTCTCTTAATTGGGAAAACAATGTTTCTTATGTATGTGATTGAAAATTATTCCTCTCAACTATCTCCTGGTAATCACTTTGACTACCAAATCGTATTTTTCTTACACAGCTCAGGAGACATTGCATAGATTATTCCCTCTATCTATATTGTTTTTCCGTAATGCATCAAAACACACTCTCTTAGCATGATCAATCTTTGATCTGATGTCATCATTGCAGTGAAATCTATCCTGGTTAACTGGGTAAAATCATATCTCTTTCTCAGTCCTTCCATCAGTTTTCTGCACACAAGTGCCCCCTTACCCTGATGTATTTCTTTTTTTTTTTTTTTTTTTTTTACTTTAATAAGAAATAACAGTGTGACAGTTTCAAAACACGTTAGTAGTACATTTCCAATATTTGATGCAATACATATTGTGGTCCTTCTATTAGCTATGCAGAGCACAGGGTGTAGATGTTATAATATTTCAAATCATAATTGGTACAACAAAATTTCTTTTCATTGAACTAAGAGAAAGTAGTTGTATACATAATCCAATGTTCCATAATTGCACTGGGTTATTGATAAAACTGGCAATGTTGGAAACTGTTGATTTAAGCCTTTTACAGCTCAGCATTCTAATCTAGCTTTTCATTTTATGCCTTCTGGTTAAACTTTTCTGCAGGTTGGGTCAGAGCAAGTTTCAGCAAGACCTGTATACAAAACATGTAACTATTTTATTTATTTATTTATTTATTTTGTCTTTTTTGAGACAGGATCTCGCTGTGCAGTTCAAGCTAGCCTTGAGCTCACTTTTGTAGTCTAAGCTGGTCTCGAACTTGCACCGATCCTCCTGCCTCAGACTCCGGAGTGCTGGGATTACAGGTATGCACTACTACGCCCGGCGAAAACATGTAACTTTTTTATCTCCCAAGGTCAGTCAAATCCCCTCAGGATTTACTTTGGTACCACGGACAGTGCTTTGTGGAACTGTTGGTGGTGTCAGCCATCTGGATGACTCAGGGTCATTGCTTGAACGATTTGCTTTCTGTGAAAGCCTGAGAAGATTTTCTCTCTAGGTGAATCTCCTTAGGCATGCTATACATCGTCAAGCCCTTTCTTCTGTGGCCTCATAACCTCCTTGAACAGAAAATTTGTGAAACCACTGAGCTATAAGATGTTGCAGCACAGCTTCTCTTATTTCCTAAATCTTCACTGACCCTGAATGGCTAGGGTGAAAATATTGGTGACTATTGTAGCCCTTTTATTTCTCCAATTTTTGGTCTGTAAACTTATACACTTAACCTTCCAGAAGAAAAGCTTGGTGATACTATTTCTCTGTAGCATAGGTACTTGAGCATAACAACACTGTCTCTGAGTATCAAGCATCTTAGACTTAACATGGGATTGGTATTTTCTATCAATCATCGATATTCTATTAAAACTCTATAGAATGTGATAAAAGCAGTTACACATTTTTACACATTTAGAAATCTACGTATATACAAAATTGTCGCCGGTCAATCCCATGGCATTTTTCCTTATCTCTTACTCTCACTTAGTACGCTTTTTTGTTGTAAACCAACCATTTACATGAGAGAACAGCATCAACTAAAATTACATTGGAAGCAGCACACATCTAAAACACCAAAATGGCTGGCATTCCAAGCATAGTTTTACTGTTACACATTGCTATCGTCAGTGTCAAAAGCATTTTAGAGGTTCCTAGGGTCATTATCTATTTCATCCGGTATATATAAGTGCATGGATTTGCCCCTGTCCTGCTTCCTATCTTTTCTGCTTACCGTCTCTTCATTGTTTAACCTTTAAGTCCTTTGATTTCCATTCAGCTGCGTTATGCCTCTGTATTTTTGGTTTTTTGAGTTCTTACACTAGGGAGACTACACGATATTTACACATGTAGGTCTGGTTTATTTCCTTTATGAGTACATGTCCAAGATACATCAATTTATATATGAAGTCTTCCAGTTTATCTTTCTTTATAGCTGAGTAATATATTCCATTGTATAAAAATGCCATGTCTTTTACAACCATTCTTCAGATGATGGACACTTTGATTGTTTCCAAGATAGCTATTACAAGTTGTGCTGCTATGAACATAGGTGCACAGATATCACTATGATATGATGTTTTCAGTTCTTCTGGGATAATTCCCAGTAGGGGGATATCTGGATTGAATGGGATTTACAATTCTAGTTTGTTAAGGAGTCTCAGTACTGCTTTCCATAATGGTTGCACTACTCTGTCTTCACACCAGCAGTGGAGAAGTGTTTCTTTTTCCTCACAGCCTCTCAAACATTTGTTGTTGCTTGATTTCTTTCTGAAAGGCATTCTTTCTGGGGTGAGATAGTGTCTAACTGTTGTTTTAATTTGCATTTCATGAATGGCTAGCGAAGTGGAGCATTTCTTCATGTATTTGTAGAATTCTTGAATTTCTTTCTCTTTGAAATGTGTGTTCATCTCAGATGCTCATTTCTGGATTGGGCCTTTGAATTTTGGGACCCTAGTGATTTTTAGTTCTTTATCAATTCTAGATAGAAGACCTTTGTCTGAATACTTCTTAGTTAAAATCTTTTGGAAATTTGTGGGTTGCCTTTGGCTCTGTTAGTAATTTCTTTTTCAGTTGCAAAAACTTCTTAACCAGAAGAGGTTACCCTGATGTCTTTACTTGAATGTGCTAGGTAACTTTGGACCAATCATTCCACATATGCTCTGAAAAAAATATCAGTAGTAAAATCATTTATAAAATAATTTTGATTTGAGTATTTCTCAGTTCAGGTTTTGCTTTCTATCCTTCATGAGCATGTTTCATTTTATCCTTAGAGAACCATCTAGATAAAATCTAAATTACAAACAATAAATTTATGGAAAATTTGGGGAAGGATAATATGTTACTTTGAATTTCAGTATATGTTAAGAAATGATTGCTGAAGTATGTTTTAGTTTTAAATTTACCACTTACATAGGCAGGTTGTAGCTTCACGATGCTGTGCAAAATGTTATTCTAGAGAAATGAGCTTACTGCTGTCTTTTTCAAAGCATAAACATAATAAGCATAAAAATAAAACATAAAGCCATTAATAGCTTCCCTTGTGCTGACTGTAGTGATGAATTACCTTTGAGGAGCTGAGCACATGTCTGGAAGGTGGCTACAGGAGTGAGCCACATTCCTCTACTTTTAGCTTGATAAACATAGCTTTCTTTGACAATGAATATTGTCTTGGAACACACGAAGTGTGGTCTAAATGCTTTTAATTTTTTTCTAATAGCCATATGAACCCAATAAGACCATCAAATGGAGTTGGTGTCTAGTATTTAAGGTAAAGTTTTTGTCTATCAAAGTTGTTATGAAGAGAGAGCAAAGTTGTACATTTATTTACATTTCCAACATAAAGATAAAATTCACATCGTCAGTCAAAAAATGTCTTGAGGGTCCGGCGGGATGGCTCAGTGGTCTAAAGTGCCTACTTGGGAGCTTGGGCGGCTTCAAGGACCGTGGTTCGATCCCCGGCACCACATGCTGTGCCAGCCCTGCCCTCGGGGTGGGCTGAGCCAGCCATAAAAAATGAGTGAATAAACAAATAAGGGTTCTGAAACAAGATAAAATAAATAAATAAATAAAAATTTAAAAAAAAGTCTTGAAATCTAAAGGCATATTAGGTACATTGATTGGCTTTACACAAAGATCAAATTTTAGTGACTTGTTTAATGTCACTACTCAAAGATAGTTAAAAATTCTCAATTTTGATCTATAAACATATATCAGTGGAGGGTATATGACTCATTGAAGTGAATTAATTCACACATGGAATGAAAGTAATTAAAAAGGGATTCCTCAGATAGTGTGCTCATCTTTATAAGAAGTAGTTTTCAGGTAGCGTTCTATCTAAACTTTTCCTATCCTTCAGTACAAAGCAGAAGAGGGCTGGCTAGATAGCTCAGTGGCTTAAGCATGTGCTTAGTCAAGAGCAGGGATAAGGGTTCAAGCCCCAGCACCATGTGCCATACTAGCCCTGCCCCCTCCATGCACAGAACTGTGACCCAGTCTGAGCGTGGTGCACTTCTGTAATCACAGAGCTGGGGAGGCTGAGAAGAGGAGGATCACTGTCAGTCTAATCTGTGTAGTGAGACCTGGTACCAAATATATGGATTCAAAAATAAAAATAAAAAATAGGATAAAGCAGAAGGAAGCACCAAACATAGGCGTGTCATTACTTCCAAAAGATTTTGAATGGTGCTGTCCAAAAGCCAATTCTTCTTACTCGAGAAATAAGGAACTAGGCCAATTAGTAGACGTACAGCAACTGTAGAAGAGCTGTGGGAGAAGAAGTGAAGACAATTCAGTACAAGTTATTCATAGTGAGTGAAGGAGTAGTGGGACTAGATCAGGGCTGGGGGACATGCCTCTTTACATTTATTACAAGTGGTAACATAATGTTCACAATGATTATTGTCTTTATTTGTTCTCATAGATTTAGCAAAATTTAGTGAACTGAATAGCATTTTTTAACAGTTGTGGAGGTTACAACATCCTAGATCAAGGTGACAGAAGATTATAATAAAATAATAAAACCTTTAGTAACTTTTAAAAATGTTAACAACTCAGTGAAAAATAGATGAATTTATTGACGTTATTCTTGAGATATAAGCTGAGAGTTCTAAATAGGTTACATCTGATTTGCTTTCTTTCACAATGTATTTCCCATGGTTCATTTCTGCTAAATGTGATGTACATACTTATTCATTACACTATGACATATTTTGAAGTTCCTCTCTAATTTGTCTTTGAGTTCAGTCATTTATGCTACTCAAACCATGAGAAAAACTTATTACTGCAAAAACAACAACAAAATTTGACTAGTAAATTTCATTAAGTCCCTCTGGACATTCAGCTCTCTACAGCAATGATACAATATCAAAGAGGTCACAGTTTCATTCTTTGATAAGTTTAGAAAACAAATACAATCCTAAGTTGTGCCTATATGAACAACGAGATAAATTTATAACCTAATATTTATGAGTATTCACCATTTAGTCTTGTTACAATCCAAAGTTGGACAAGATATGATGCCTGTTCATGCAAAATATGTGATCCACAGGAGACGACATATAACTTGTAAACTAAGAATTGCAATATGCCAAGACCTTAAAATGTATAATATCTGCCCCAAATTATGGCATGGTTATCAGATAAGTACTTCTCTGGAATAATAAAAAACTTCAGGATCAGAAAAAAAAAAAGGTCCTGATTTGGTTTCAGCCTGAGATCAAATGGAAGTATCGATCCTAAAGAACTTATGAATACCATTGTGGTCATTTGACAAGGCCAATTTGCCTTTGTGGGCTTTGTCTGGTCCACAATTTGGCCGAGATAACTGGGAAGCCTACACAATTGGCCACCGTGGGTCTCAGTTTCATCTGATAAATGATTTTGTTCCCATGACAAAAGCAGGAAATTTAGCAAAGCAATAAGGTATAAATTTAAGCTTGATGACACATGTCTAAATTTCTACCACAGTGTTTGTCAGATGAAATCACAGAATTAAGAGCTGCTCCAATGGACATCACTGCTTGAAGAGAGGTAAGGTTAGGAGCAGTTGAAAGGTGGGAACAGGGTTGGGAGAAAAAAAGAACCAAGGCATAAGATGTACAGGTATAAATTCCTTAGATGAATGTGAACATCATGTGTACCTAAAGCATATGAACAAAAATGTTTTTAAGAAGAGCAAAAAGTAAGGTGAGGGCTCACCAGACAGCTCAGCCAATGAAAGTGCCTGCTTAAGCAGACTCAGGGACCAGGTTCAAACCCCAGCATGTGGTGCAGAGCCTGACCCTGCGGTGTGCTGAGACTGTAATTGAGACTGGGCCTGGTGGTGTGTGCCCGTAATCACAGCACTTGGGAGGTTGAAAATAAGAGCATCACTATGAGTCAAGTTTGTGTAGTGAAACCCTTTAGACCATGTAGTAAATACATTAAAAAGAAAAGAAAAGAAAAAAGTAAAGGGACATCAACTGAGGGAGGAAAATAGTGGGTCCATTTTTCAAACACTCTATCAGTACAAGTGCCAACATTTATGAGAATGGACATAAATTAAACAACTACATAGAGAGTTTCATTCTCTCACTTAAGGGTCACACAAGTTAGAAGAAATGAATGTTGTGACTCCAATTTTAAACTTAAGAAAATTGAAAGTATAAGAAAAAAAAAAAGTGCTCTGGTGTTCAAAACTGTTTTGCTGCCAGACATGGTGTTGTACACCTGTACTTCCAATGTTTGGGAGACTGAGACAGAAGGATTGCTGTGATTTTTGAGGTCAGACTGGGCCACAAAGTGAGTTCAAGGCAAGCCTAAAGAGCAGAGTGAGACACTGTTTCAAAAGGACTTTTTAGAAAGTGTTTTATTGAAACATTTTATGAAGAAATTTCTCTTGTTCTGCTAATCCAGTTTTCTACTTTTATTTTTAATGTTTTTCCAGGCTTATCTCATTTTTATTCATTTACTTAAATTTTGTTTGTTATCAATTTTTTGTTTATTTGTTTGTTTGCTAGACAGGGTCTCCCCATGCAGTTCATGCAGGGCTTGTGCTTGCTTTAACACTTGTGCCACTGAGCTATCTCTCTAGCCTGTGAAATTGTATCTTTATGTGATCTAAACTTACAGAAGTTTGTTAATATTCAAAGCAACTGGTTGCTTCATGTTACAATAAATATGTTGCATTACTCAATGAATTTTCAACCCATTTATTTATGATAAATTGGATGGATGAATGGGTGACTGGAGAGTATGTAGGGAATTATCCTATAGGACTGAAGGGGAAAGGCATCAGCCCTCACGAAGTGGGGTAAAAAGCAATGCACATAGCTGCTCTGTGGCATTACCAATGTGATATAGTCATCACTGCATATTTTGTGGAAAGAAGACCATCTGCTTTTGAGTTGTAACTCCCAGTAGTAATAATAATAAGTAAGAAAGATATTTAAGGGTGAATTTCCAGTTAATTTCACTCCAGTTAGAGTTTAATGTTTCTTCTTTGTACAAAGTGCAATCCAAGATCCCCCTATCACCTGTAACCCCAGAGACAAAATATCATTTTGTTTTAGTCACAAACTTCAAACAATTGACTGTTAAAGTTGGAAAAAGAAAATTCTAATTCGAAAACAGAGGAGATAATACAATTTGTGTCAAGTGTATGTTTAAAGTGAATGATAACATATTATGAAAGCCAGGGGGGTTAGCAAATATGATCAATGCACATTGAAAAGTATTCAGAGCCATATTTTGTAAAAGGCACTCATGTAAAAGAAGGAAACAAAACTTTAGAAATATTCCAATACATATTTGGAAGAGAAGCAGAATTGTTAGCATACATGAAGTTTTGAAATAGAAAGTTTAAATCACCAGAGAATCAAGTTTAAATTTTCTCAATATTTAGACTTTTGTTTATTATGGAGCAAGCTCATCTCAAATATTTCTACCCTTTCTGTATGTGGATAGATTCACACACTAATAATATATTTTCTTAAACACTACCTTATGTTGACATAGGCTGAGATTTTTATACTATTCCAATGAGAGTCCCTGGAAAAGACTGAAATTAGGACAAATTTGGGTGAAGATCAGGCTGAAATCACTGTGTTAGAAACATATGAGCCCGAAGGGGATGTTACTGAAAGGCGCTGGAACACCTGGGAAAAGGGGCTCCTTAAATGGTCCCTAGGTGGCTGGGAATGTGCGCTTGCAAGGCATTATGAGACCTTGATCTTTTTTTTTTTTTTTTTTTTTTTTTTTTTTTTTTTTTTTTTTTTTTTTTTTTTTTTTTTTTTTTTTTTTTTTTTTTTTTTTTTTTTTTTTTTTTTTTTTTTTTTTTTTTTTTTTTTTTTTTTTTTTTTTTTTTTTTTTTTTTTTTTTTTTTTTTTATCTTGTGTCTCTCTGTTTCTAGTTAAAAATATACATTAGTAGCTTTTTCTTACACTCTTGCCATGGTGTGCTCCCCTTGCCACAGGCTCAGAGGGATTAGGCTGCTGTATCTTAGATGTAAACTTGATGAACTGTGAGTCAAAAGTAACCTTTACTATCTATCTATCTATCTATCTATCTATCTATCTATCTACCTACCTACCTACCTACCTATCTTCCTACCTACCTATCTATCATGGCTCGCTCAGCCTGCCCTGTGAATGGGGCTCACACAACACGTGGTGCCAGGAATTGAACCATGGTCCCTGCGGTTGCCTAAACCTGCCTAAGCAGGTGCTTTAGACTGCTGAGCAATCTGGCTGGCCCACCTTTACTCTTTATAAATTAATCACTTATCATAGTTCACTCAAGTGATACAGTGTTTTCTATACATGCAGATAGAAACAAGCACTGTAGGATAAAAGATTTCCTTATAGGAAGCAGCTTATTGACTTCAATGATAAATAAGATAAATATATATAAATTCTAGAATCCATTTTCATCAAGTGATTTTTCAGTTTTTCTATCAGGAAGCCAGACTTCCCTTTGTTTCATGCCATTTTATCTTTTAGGGAAAGTTTTACAAAGTTCAGTAAAAACTATGAAGTTGAGATTTTGAAGTGGAATGCATTATTTCTACGGGTGTGACATACCTCCTTTTTGTGATAGTTTTATGGTGGTTTAGTTGATATTTGGGATCTTCCATAATAGTGTGCGAGCCTCTTACTTTCAACTGGGTGTGGCCATGAGTATGATGAAAATAACTTGGAATTCACAGATAACTTTTATGTTTTTCCTCAGATATTCTGCGTGTTGGTATAGTCAATCCTGGAATTGTGGTGTTTGAATGAGATATTGTGATGGCCTAGAAGTCCATGCTTCCGAAAAGAGGGAAGTCAGATAGATGAGGACTCTACCTGCCATGCATCTTCGAAGTATTCATATTAAGTGGGTCTTTTTATGGTTTGTGTGACATTAAGCCCCATGGACAGTTAAAATATGGCCCATGAGGACATCACGGAATCAGAAAAGTCTCATGAAAATTGTCAAGTATATGGTGCCTTTTAATAAGACTTACATCCCTGTCCACAGCTTCTTGATTAAGGCTCTAATGCAAACCACTAAATGTGCTGATGCTCATTGTATCAGTGAACCCATTGATTCAAACTGAAGCAGCCACACAGATAGTTCGTTTTAACTTTTGTGTGTATAAGAATCCCATTTTTTTTCTCTTTTTTCCTAATTTATTCCAGATAACTAAAGAATTTATTAGCAATAACACCTTTGTACTACTGAACTACATTTTCACAATTTTCATAATCAACAAAAAAAATCAGGAAATCTCTTCTTTACAATGCAAGTGAGAATTACTGGTTTATATTTCGGGCTCTCAATCTGAATGCTAGTCAGAATGAACAACAAAACTGAAATAAAAGCATAGATTTCACAATTCCACAAACAGTTTACCAACATTATTGTACAGGGATTGAATGAAGCAAATCAGTAAAACAAGAAGGAAGGAATCCCAGGATATACACAACATAAAGGACCCCATGGAATAGATCTTTATATTATAACCTTCAGATACGTAGTATAAAGATAGGAAGGAAGAGAAAGGTTTAAACTACAATGCATGAATGATTAAACATAATTTTCAATGGGATATACCTGTGTCCAAGACACAAATACATCTGTGACAGGGAATCTGTGAAAAACCTCTCTACTGTTGTCAGTCAGATGTGATGGATAGCTAATATGAAACAAAGGGAGGATGAATATAAAACACAATATAATTTAGTATTTACAATATATAATTTATATGAGGCTTTCAAAGTCCTGTCATTTCATAAGTATGTTAAAATGAAGAAGCATAAATAGTTGAAGTCTGTCTGATACATAAGCTGCAAGACACTATACTGCTCTCTAATGACTGAAATTTTCCATATATTCAAAGTAGCAGCAGCATGAATTGACCAGTTTTCCTTACCTCAATATATATCTTGCTTTCCTTGGTTTAAATATTGAATTCTTTCTCAGCTGTGCTGGTTGGATTCCCTGCTCTGCATAGTATTAAAATGACATTAAAACTTAGCACAGAATGGGCCTACAGGTCAATGCTCTCCTTTAAATTTGACATTCTCTGACTATGAAGAAGCTATGGTTTTCTTTTATAACCTTATTCATCATTTAAATAAAGTTCCTTGACAGACTCTGGAAGCATACAGAAAACCCAGGACTGTCTTGATTAAATACTAAGGAACAAATTTTTCCTCTCAAAAAAGACCCCACAAATTTAAACATTATATTAAGTGAAAAAAATCTTTCAATGAACGTTCCCAATTTCCATTAGAAAGAACATGCTGTACAGTCTACTATGTAATCATTGATTTCTTCCTTTGTTTCTCTTATTCAACATAAGACTTAATAATCTATTTCAACCAAAATACTTCACATGTCTATAAAGAAAAAAATAAATGGAATTTTTTGCATAGATACATAGCATTTGATATGTAATTTTGAATTAAATAAAGATGCATCTTAGGAGTGGCAAAGAAATTACACTAATAGTAATGGGTTTGTGAAAAACAGAAAAGCAGGAAATCTTGTTAAAAATCTTCTTACACTTGATTAAAAATTCTTCATACTTAGAGCTATACACAGTTATGTAGCACACTATATGACATAAGATAAGCTATGATGTGGAACACTAATTTTTATGTGCAACTCAGCTGAGGAGAATTAAGTAACTCAGCTAAAACAAACACATCACATTAAAGTTGCATATGACAGGTGTGATGAATTCAGATTTCCAATTTTACACTGAAGAAAATTTGTCTTAAACAAAGATAATTATTTTTCAAAATAGATGATTATTTAAGCAAGCATACAGTGAAATCTGTAAGAGGTCTGCCATCTTGCCTTTGGCCAAATATGAATAATCTCTGTTTGAACTGTTCATGCTGATGAGGAATTTGTACTGTGAAAGAAGAAATATTACAGTTAAAAAGCAATGTTTCAGTGTTACACTTTGCTTATGTTTTATCTTGATTCAATATTAGCACTTGCAATACATGGGAGTGATTTTAAAAGGTAGTTCAATTGTTTAAAAACAAGGAAAGTGGCCTGGTAGGATGGCTCAGTGGTCTAAAGCGCCTGCTTAGGAAAGCTTGGGCGGCTGCAGGGACCTTGGTTAGATTCCAGGCACCACATGCTGCACCAGCCCTACTCTCAGGGCAGGCTGAGCTGGCCATAAAAATAAATAAACAAAAGCAAGGAAAGGCTAGAACAAATTAAGTAAAAACAGTATATATTCACAGTAGAGAATTATTAGCATAAAATAACAACATACCATCATTTCAAGCAACCTAGCCAGAACTGGAGAACATCTTGTGGAGTGAAACAAGCTATGAACAGAGACAAACATTATGTAGTTATTTTCACATTAGTAAATTAAAAAGAGAAAATTTGTTAGTGTTTGCTAGGTTTTTATCGGACTGAGAATGGTGTGGGGACTGAAAAGGGTGGTCGAAAAAAATTAGGTACAATCAGTGAAAGCTGCATACAGGTTTGGAGATACCATAACAGTACCACTAATACATACAATTAATATGTAGTAATAAAAATAAATTTCAAAAGACAATGCTAACATTCTAGAAATTTGCAGCATATACTTACAAACTGAGAATCAAAAACTTCTCTGTCAAAGCACTATATTTAATTCAAGAAAATTTTACACTGAACCTAGACAATGTTTATATATCAGATTCTGCATTGAACCTAAAACTTATCAGAAGACTCTACTTTAACAGATATATCAGTAAATTTTCCCCAACAAACACTGTGTCTGCCTCAATCGTAGCAATTATCAAGTGATCTTGGCCTTAAATAATGATACTTTCAGTGTTATTGTCTTTTTATCTTATGTGTGTTAAAAATGAATGAGAATTACCTAACTGTATATTATATGATACATATAAATTACCCAAAGAGATTATGTAGAATAATGAACTAAAAAGTCTTTTAGATCATTGCATAAAATCTCAAAGAGTGTTTTCTTACCAGTATATCGAAAATATAGTCTGTCAAAAAAATTTATCAGTTGTTTGTCTTATTAGTAAATATCTGAAAGTTAGTGGCCACCATCTTAGTGTCTCTTGTAATTGTAGAAACCAAAATGAACTAATATTAATCGCATGATATCTCAAAAAATTTAGCATTAAACATTTTTCTTTTTCTAATATGTACAATTTTGTCAGACTGTGTATGTGTAAAAAATACACAAGAAAAGCTACCCAGTTTATAAGCTGCAAATGTATCTTGTATCTATCAGATATATCTGTATATCTGGTAGGACTAGCTATAGTTTTCTCTCTAGCTATACCCAGATTTTCATCCAATATGTATATCATAGGTGTATATTCATATATAATTAAACTTATTTTTACCAAATAATTGCCCTTATTCCTTTGGAAACACAACATAGCTCTATTTCATTCTATATTATTCATTAAGCTTTATTTTAGTAGAATATATTTTCAGTAGCCGCTGGGGGGATGGCCCAGTGGTCTAAAGCTCCTGCTTAGGAAAGCTTAGGCAGCGGCAGGGACTGCAGTTCGATCCCCGGCACCATATGCTGTGCCAGCCCTGCCCCCAGGGCAGGCTGAGTCGGCCATAATAAATAAATAAATAAATAAATAAATAAATAAATAAATAAATAGAATATATTTCTCAGTAAATACTGATTCCATTCATCCTCAGATTTGGCACAAGAAACTTAAAGTGTGTTGTAAATTCATGGCTCAGTTTTAATAAATGCTTCAAACTTATGGACTTTCTTAACATTAATCTAAATTTAAATGAATATTCATCATATAAGACAATAGACTAGTCTTTTGCACACAGACACACACATATATATATATGTATATATATATATATATATGTATATATATATATATATATATATATATATATATATATATGATTTCTTATGACTGGCAGAGTGGCATAATATCATGTCCACTTATATAGCTATCACACCTTATAGGAAAGCAAAAGTTTTCTTGCTGATGTACCTGTTTGATTTATTTTCTCCTACTTAACATTTTTTCTTGATATGATTTATATATAACTTCACACAACTTTTAAGAATTCAGTCTCACTTTCTCTAGATTATTCTACTGTTATTATTTACTCCAAGTTTTACACCTATAACGGGGAGTGGTGACTCATCCCCGTAATCCCAGCACTTGGGAGGCTGAGGCAGGAGGGTCAGTGAGAGTTTGAGACCAGTCTGGGCAGCAAAAGTGAGCTCAAGGCCATCCTGAACTGCACAGTGAGACCCTGCATCAAAAAAAAAAAAAAAAAAACATAAAAATAAAAAGTATTACACTTATAGACAGCTTTTGAGACAGACAGGAGCAATTGTTCTGATTTGTCTCAAGATATTCATTTAAGGGCTTATGCAGCCTTTAGGATAGACTATTCAGAAGTGGCTGAGTCTAGAGTTTGGGATTCCTTCACTGTCCAATGCTGAGATTAAGGCTGTGAGTGCCACCCCTGCCCGAGGGCTGCTACCATGTATACAAAATAAGGGATAGAAAGAGGCTTGACTTCTCTCTCCCTCACTTTCCTAATGCTTTGCTGTCTTCAGCATCATGAAGGATTGCCCTTCTACCATGTACTACCCTGCATTCTAGCCAGCTGACTGTACAAGGGAGGCCACTAAACATGGAGAGCTAAACAAACCTTTTCTCTTTTATCATTGAATGTTCGGGATTTTGCCTCAACAATGAGAGAAAAGCAACTGAGACAGTGATAGATAATTTATTTAAGAGTACTTTTGGGAAAAAACACATGGAAAGGATGGATAGAAGGAAGAAAGACAAATAGCAGTTATCACTGATATTTAATATAAATGCCAATGATATTTCATTTAATATAAATTAATTTCATTTAATATAAATATCACTGATATTTGTAATATCATTGATACAGAAATTTAATCTTTATCCCATTGAACTACAAGGCCATGTGTCATGTACTGAGGCAAACTGAGAAGGAATTTGTAGTTTACCATTGAGAAGTTATTGGAAACTCACCTAGGCAGAGAGATAAATAGGTAGGTGTATACAGAAGTAAACACATAAATGAAATTATAGGTGGATGTCTTGTACAATGGACAAACATCCATTAAAATCACTTAGAATAAACTATGGCTCTAAGGATCAGAGGTTTATTTTGGCTCCTGGCTTCCTAGGATTCATTCCATGGTTGGTTGGCTCTAAAACAGAAATGGCAAAGGAAAGCTGCTACACCTACTGCAGCACGAGAGAATAAGAACTATGGAGCTATACTAGCAGGAATATTTTTGAGCCAGTCTTGACCAACCTTCAACCAGGCCACACCTGCTAATAGCATAATCAATAATGAATTCCATAGGACATTAATGTGATGCATACAACATCCCCATAATCCACTGACCTGCAAAAGACCTTCTCTTAATACATACATTTGGGCATTATAAAACAAAATATCTTAATTTTAATCCATATCAAAGCCATCCATTTGCTTGGTGATTTATATGTATAGAAATATACAAGGTAAAAACTGTAACATCTTTACTATGGAGTCAAACCGAATCTGAATGCTTATAATTCTCAATGCTATTAATTTAGCTTGTTTCCATTTAGTATTTGTTTATGTATAATATGTGTGCTAACTAACATCACTTTAACTTTGTTCTTTAAGTTTTTCATTCTTAAAACCAATACATCGGTTGTAAACATTGTATTTTTTAATATTTACACAACTATAACTTATTAAGATGATAAATGAAAATATCCCAACCAAAACACTTCATATGTTATCATAAGTTGAATGAAAGCTTCTAAGAAAACAGAAAATAATCCAAAATGATTATCTATTGATCTTCAGAGTTTTGCTATGTTGCCTTTATCAAGATTTTCTTGAACATGTCCCTTGCACATCTCTTGCTTTATTTATGGAGAAAAATCACACAAAATCTTTCATTCCTTTTGCATTTATAATTTATCAGTTGAGGTGGGGTTTTAATAAATGGTATATCTGCCTGCTAGAATGTCCACAGCTGTATTTTTTTTTCTTTCTGTGTGTGTGGTATAGAGGATTTGATATTTTACTTTTAAATATCAAAGCATTGCTTTGCTAATTTGCTAATTTTTGCAGTCTAGAGTTGAACTGTAGTCCTCCTGCTTAGCACTGCAGAATGTGGGAATTATTCCTTTGTATTCATCACGACCCAGCTCATACCAGCTGAAACCAGAAGTACATGGTTGTGTCAAAAGTGCACTAATGAAGAGAAGACATAAGCTGCGGCGGTGATGTGGATGATAGGATTAAATGGGAGAAAAGAAGGGGGAGAGAAGAAACGAAAAGAAAAGGTTCCGAGGTGCTACAGCCATATGCAGTGAACATATGTACTATGCATTGAATGCACTCTACTAACAAAACAAAATTAATTATAAGTCTGCTTGTTAGTCAGAACATGAGTTAAGCCGGGCGTGGTGGCGCACGCCTGTAATCCCAGCACTCGGGAGGCTGAGCCAGGAGGATTGGTGCGAGTTCGAGACCAGCCTGGGCTACAAAAGTGAGCTCAAGGCCAGCCTGAACTGCATAACGAGACCCTGTCTCAAAAAGACAAAAAAAAAAAAAGAACATGAGTTAAAGGCCTAGTTATATAAATATTCACAGTATCAAACACAATGTAGTTATATTGTAACTACATTGAAAATTGAAGAAATCTTGGCAATGTTTTAAGTTTGTATCTTTGTCAAAATATCTTCTGTAAGTGCAGAATACATGAGAACAACTTTTAACATCTTTTGGTTCTTTAGATATAACTTTAAGCCTCAACTTAATATTTTTTCTGTGGAGAACTGTGAAATTTTATTAACCTTATTTTAAAGAAAAGTCCATAAAAGCACAATTAAATCAATAAATAAACAAAATAGAAGCTTAAATTCACAATCAACATAGCAGACTTGCTTCACTTTTAGAGATACAACATAAGAATCATGACAGATTTTGTGGCATCTCATAAATGTTTAATAATTTTTTGCTATGATTATATAGAAGTTTATGTTATGATCCAACAAACAGAAAACAAAGAATCAATGTTTTGGTTTTTTGTTTTGTTTTCCCCATAATCTACTGTCTTAGTTCTAAACTTGTGGCTTGGGAGCCATTGAAATCAGGATCTTCACCAGTCTTAATAAAAATAGAGGATATTATAGCCTACCCCAGAACAAATAATATAGAATTTATTTTTTTCATAAAACTTATGTGTACATTTACTTGAATCATTAGATTGCAACACTCTTAAGGGAATATTAACACTCAAAGAATTTCATCAGTGTCAAAACAACTTGTTCAGAATTTTGGTGTACATAATTTCCAAGATCTTTAGCAACACAGAAGTAAAACATGTACAGAAAACAAAATCATTTGCTAATACAATTAATTTTGAAAGTTACTTATATTCTTTACCTTCAATTAAATAATATTGCTTTTAAATATTATACTGATTTTACAAATAATACCCTTCAAGCGGACAGTAGAACAAGATAACTTTATAAAAATTAGTACCATTGTTAAGTTTATAAATTTTAACTATATGCTATCAGGGTACCCTCTCACATTAGCACCCTGACTCATATTTTAAAGCCTAGCTTTGCAAAAAGCAACTTAACTTACATAATTAGAACATTTTTGAAGAAATGGTAACCTACCAAAGAATTTTAAGTAACACAGATGTAATGCTTTCATACTGTGATTACCTAGTTTCCATCACTTGAAGAGTTATGGATAATATATCTGTATCTATCTATCTATCTATCTATCTATCTATCTATCTATCTACATATATATGTTTTAAAATAATAGAATATTTATATAATTTGTCTTGCTCAGAATGTATACTAAATGAACTTTTCAATATTCTGAAAAAAAAATCAGTTGTTTTAATTTGGATGTGTTATCATACCAAAGATTTCAAATACATCCAAAATTTTTAGTCATACCTATGACCTGGCATTCACACACATGCTTGTTACTATGAAATTATTTTTTATTTTTCAGCAATGATAACTGAAATATGTTCAAAATAAGAGAGTAATTTTCTTTTGTTTCTAGACTCATCACAGTAGATAATCTATGTCAGAGAAGAAAAATTACTTTTATGAAAATTATAATCACGTAAATATTTATTGTTTTTTATTTGCTAGAAAATTATTTTTGATCCATGTTGACACGTTTTGATTCGAAGTAAGAGGAAATTTGTAAAAAGAAAGTGATAAAATAAAACCATCAATATTGTCTTGTGTTTTCTGAATTTTACTTGACATTTTCATTATATGCTATTAATATTCTTAAAGACTAAATATTATGTCTTTAAGGGTTTCAAAAATTGCAATAAATTTTTCTCCTATTTCTTTATAGTAACACATGATTTTAATGAGAAATTGTAAAGAAACACTATAGTTTATCAGCTAAAATAAATTCAAATTTGAAGAATGTAAATCTTGGGCAGATGAAAGGAAATTACTTCATGAGAAGGTGCTTTGTATTGCAAGTTCACTATTAAAAATTTATGCAATTTTTATTGCATTTCATTAAATATTTTGAGTTTTTATAATTTTCTATGCTCAGACACAGGTTTTAATATGTTTTGAGTAAAGTTTGTTTCTATTTAATATGTGGTGAGTTATACTAGTTTCAACAACTCCAGTTTTGCTACATTCCTGAGGACTAAGGAGTATGTGGAATATATATTGCTTCTACATGTCACACAGTATTCAAAGGTGACATAAATTATTATTTTTTGACATGAAATTATTTTTGCTTACATGGCTTAATTGTTAATCACTGATCTCATTTACAATCTACATAATCATAAAATCATTTACCATTTGCACACAGTTTGTCCAGTGACTAAGATGTAACAAATAGCTTAAAACCATAAGAACTTCTGCAGAATGGTTCTATTGGGTGAAAAATTGAATAGCTTTTAGGGATTACGTTAATGATACTGCAAAGCATATTAGACAAATAATCTATCGTATTTCTTAGATTTCTATATAAATATATGTATATTTCTATGTATATG
This sequence comes from Myocastor coypus, assembly GCA_004027025.1. Classification (NCBI taxonomy): domain Eukaryota; kingdom Metazoa; phylum Chordata; class Mammalia; order Rodentia; family Myocastoridae; genus Myocastor; species Myocastor coypus. The sequence goes on from PVJA010006828.1 coordinate 64,958, forward strand.
TATATGTATATTTCTATGTATATGTATATGTATATGTATATGTATATCTATATCTATATCTCTATGTTTAGCTTTATTTTATGGAATAGTTTGAGAACTGTTGGCTTTCATCTGCTTTAAAGGTCTGGTAAAGTTCAGCTGTAAAGCCATTTAGTCCTGGGCTTTGTCAAAAGAATTTTTATTCCTACAGCACTATCATGCTTGTTATTGATCTGTTTAAGTTATATTTTCTTTGCTCAAGTTTTGCTTTAATTTTCTACTTTTCAGGAAAATACTGGCATACAATTTTAAATAGTCAAATGATCTTTATTTAGTAGTATGTATTATAATATTTCTTTGTCTGCAATAGTATTAACTTTTATCTTTATTTTCGCTAGTAGTTTGTCCATATTCATCTCTTATACTGAGGCTGGGGTTTTTTAATATAACGAGTAAATTTTCATAAAAAGCATTCTTTTCACTTCAATGAAAAATTAAAAGAAAATTTATAAAGTAATTAGAAAATGCCAATAACTAATAAACTATATAATGAGTCTTAAAAGAATGGTCAAAATGTTACCTACAATATAAATCAAAGGCTATATAAAAGAAAAGCATTTAATTCATAAAGAAACTCAGGCTAAAAGTGAAAGGAGGAAAAGCAATACTACATGCCCCAGTAACTCAAAAATAAGCAGGGGCAGCAATTCTCTTTGCAGGCAGTCTAAATTTCAAACAAAGATTGATCAAGCAAAATAAAGAGGGCCACTACATACTGGATAGGGGAAAAATAGAAGAGGAAGAGGTAACACTAATAAATATATATGCACCCAACAGAGGAGCAACATGTTATATAAGAAATCTTAATGGACATGAAAAATCTAATATCCAGTACCACCATCTTAACAGGAATCCTTAGCACCCATTTATCCCAAAATATTAGGTCAAACAGACAAAATATTAGCAAAGATGTAGCAGATCTGAACTGGAACCTGGAACAACTGGACTTAGTGGACATACACAAAATGTTACACTCAACCACTTCAGAATAAACATTTTTTTCAGCTTCACATGAGATATTTTCTAAAATAGACTACATGTTAGTCCATAGGTCATGCCTAAGTATATTAAGAAAGAGAAATTATCCCATGCATACCATTTGACCACAGTGCAATGAAATTGGAAATAAATGACAAAAGAAACCACAAGAACCACAGAAATACATGGAAATTAAAAAACAACATTCTCAGCAACCAGTGGCTTGCAGATTAAATTAAACAAGAAGTTAAACAATATGTACAATTTAATGAAAATTCAACACAACTTACCGGAATTTATGGGATGCAATGAGAGCAGTTCTCAGAGGGAAATTTACAGCTCTGAACTCACACATTAAGAAAACAGAATGTGAACAAAAATATTAACCACAACTTAACTAATTCTACCTATATAGTCTCATATTGTTATATTTATTATCTTAATTAAATATAAGATTATCTATATACAGTAGTTCAGTAATTTATATTATTTTCATATATGCCCATATATTGTGGATATATGTTACAATGCTCATATTTCTGGATATTTAATTATACATTTTTTGCTATTGATTAAGAAAAACACACAGTAGAAGCTTGACTTTATTTGTTTAGTGAGTTAATTACTAAATTGAAACAAGATTGAAACAAGGGTCTTGCCACACCCAGAGCTTTCCAGTATGCTACGTTTCTAGCCTTATTTATGTATTTGTTTATATAGTTTTGAGACAGATTCTCTGTTACTTAATTTCCTAGAATGGGCTTGAACTTGTAATCTTCCTACTTCCTCCTCCTAAAGTGTTGTCACTAGAGAAATGTGAATTATAACAGTTATGCTAGATTAGAGTAATGCAAGTTGATATATTTTATACAAATTATCACAAATACGTTAATTTTTTTAGCATTAGATATTATTTATTAAGAATTAATGATAAAAATATGATGAAAATCTCACTTCAAATTCCATTTTTGCCTTTAATTAATTTTTGATACAACTGATCTACATTGATTTTAAAGACCAGATATTACATGCTATATATATATATATATATATATATATATATATATACATATATATATATATATATATATATATATATTATGAATTAAAATTACAAAGAACAAAGTTTGAACCATTGAAAATACATTGTCCTAATATGCAGTGTGTCAACTGTTTAAAAAAACAGTAATGTTTATGGAAAGTATTAATGTTTAATTGTTTGATCAATCTTATATACCTATATCTATTAATCTGAACTGATGCAATGATAAAAATATGTAATATAACCATTGTTAAATTTAAAATAAATACATAAATAAATAAATATTTTTTAAAATACATTGTCCTATTTCTATTGAAACTAGCACAGCAAGATTTTGAGAATAAGACATGAGAAGCTGATCTTTATCATTCTTAGACTTGATCCTATCACGTTAATAAGTATGGTTTCAAATTACAAATATTCTGCTCTTCTACTGTTTCATAAAAATTTTAAAATGTATATGTAATGTTAAAATATCAGTTTTATTAACATACCTGTCCATTTCCATTTTTCTAAATTTAAATCAATTGTGAAATGAAAGCAAATGATAAAATTTTGGAATGAATATTTTGTTTCTAATAGCAGCTATGTTTTTTTGACCTGCCTTATGGAATTCACTAATAGTGGTACAGCTAAATCCTGTGTGTCTCTAATGTACCTCAGATCACACAATTCCCAGGTTGCAATTAGCAAAAAATAAACATATGAGGTAATAAGATTTTATCACAATCATTACTTATAGTTTTTAATCACAATTTCCTTTAATCTTCTTACTAAGAGCAGATGAATCTTCTCATCTCAATTACTGAATCATAATTATTCTAATGTTTAAGAAAGATAATGTAATCAGAAGAATAAGTTCTTAAAGGCATATATAAAGATTATGACTGTATATAAAGATTCAGACTGTAGTCTGAAAATGTTTCAGTCTAGGGACCATATGGGTTAGTCAAAGATGAAATATGCAAAATGTTTAAAAATAATATAAGTATTGAGGAGCAAAGCACTAGGGTCCCCCTTCTGTTCCCTTCTTGGACAGAAGCTTTTTTTTCTCAATAAATTTTCTATCCTACACTTCCGTCTCATTCTTAAAATTCATTCTTCAGTCTTACATAACACAAACTCGTCCAAGTGTTTTTCAGATTAAAAAATCACTTTTTCTTCATGCATCAGTTGGAGGTCATCCACAGAGATCACTGGATGGAGATATGGAAATCTCACAGTCAAAGTCACTTACCCCTTTAGAATGCATCATTAAACATTGGAAGATATTTGATCCATATACGCTGACAGAAAGCCATGTAATATTTTTCTGCACATGTGTATGGCCTTCACACCCACTAGAGCCAAAATGGAATGCAGAGGGAAGTATCAGTTATGACACGACTTTACAACTAAAAAGTTATTGTAAGAAAAAAGGAAAAATGGTCAGAAATGCCTTATGTTCAGATGTTTTTTGCATTGAGAAGTAGACCTCATTTAGTCTTACAATATGAACCCCAGCCACAGGGAGACCAGAAACCTCAGGATCCTAAGATCTCCACCACCCCAGATCCTGAAAACAAGAAAGCCTTAGTCACAGCCTCATCCACCATTACTAAACGTAAGGTTTCCTCTACCAACCTTTTCAGACTAGATGGTGGAGCTTCTAGGCCAGCTGCAATGTGGTCCTCTACAAGGTTATTGAGTTTATACAAGTTTTTCAAGGATAGTATTCTTTTAAAAAAAGTATGTGGGCAATTTGGAACTTCTAGAGTTCATGTATCTTTTTCTCTGTGACCTAAAACATGTAGATTAAAAAAAAAAAAAAGACTCTGATAAGCACATTGATGTTTTTAGAGGGCTTACTCATTGTTATAAATGTTAATCGTAAATCAAACTTTGTCTTCTAGTGATAAATACAAAACTATAAGCTGATATTGCATTTAGAGATAAATATGATATTGTTAATTTTGAAAAACCCAAAGATAGCCAATAGAACTACCTGTTGCCACTGGCACTCAAATAGTCAGACCCCTGCTGGCCTAATAGCCAGGCAGGAAATTGGTTAAAAGAAAATCCACTTTCTAGTGTGTATTTTTAAAGGCCTAAGAACCAGAACCAAGCCTTCAATTAATTTTAACTATTAAGAAAAATGAAAACACCCCTCTGATTTCTTAAAGTGTTTAGCAGAGGCACTGATAAAGCATACTTCGTGAGATTTTAATGCAATAGAGGTACAGATGACTCTTAGAGATTCAAAGCTATACGTCTACCCAAGATAAAAGTGCCTGGCATCTATGAAGGGCTTTTAGATAGACCTTCTAAAGAGTACCTCTGACTGCCAATTACAACTATGACCCCTTTCAGCCTGAAGAAGGCAGAGCAGTCATTGCCCATAATTCCCTCACAGCAGTTCGGGTTACTTCTTCAGAAGAAGAATGTTATAGACAGTCAAATTAGATAAAAATATTATAGGCAGTCAGATAGGGCCAGACCCTGGAAGGCAATATGGAAAACAACTTCACTGTAGAGCTTTGCAAGAGACAGGCACCCTACCTGTGGGCCGGACCTTAAAACAAAAGAATAAAGAAATGCAGCTGCCCACTCACTTAAAGTTAAGTATCAGGGATTGATATTCTAAATGAGTATCTATCACCATACAAGAACCTAAATGAGTAAGAAACTCAACCCAATAAAAAGAACCTTTATTCCATATTCATGCCCGCGTGCTACATGACTTGCCTCCTAATTTGCTCCCAATGTAATCAATCTTACCTGAATAGTAATACTTGTAATCTCATTGGTCGACCATGACTTTGTCCCACCTCATGACGACCTAAACAAGTTCCCCTAGTTTCACCTTAGGTCTGCCTTATCACATGCTTTTGCCTTATAAGACCTCTAACTAAAGACAATTTCATGGGCAACCCACTAGGGTTCCCCTTCTGTTCCCCTCTTGGACAGAAGCTTTCTTTCCCAGTTAATTTTCTGTTCTAAAAGAATAAAATAAAATAAAAAATAATAAAAATATTGAAATAAAGTTCATCACAAAAGAAAAGCTAAAGAGGATTCCACTCCACTGAAGTATCTATGTGTAGATTAAAATCAAAGGACAATTTTCTAGTGTAGAATATGAAATAAACAGTTAAGTATAAAACATAACTTTAAATACTGTATTGAGTACATTCATGACACATTTGACAACAAATATGCTTTTTAAAAAATTTATTTATTTATTTATTTATTTATTTATTTATTTATTTTTTATGGCCCACTCAGCCTACATGTTTTACCAGGGATCGAACTGTGGCCCTGTTGTTGCCCAAGCTTTCCTAAGCAGGGGCTTTATACTGCTGAACCATCTCATCTGACCCAAATAACAAATACTTGAATTTTTCAAATAATTATAAAAAATTTAATGCTGTTGCACATGTGATTTTAATTCTGTTAACATAAGAAAAATTATTTTGTTCTTTTTATATCATTTTGTTACATAAAAGTTCATAAAGTCTCTGAAAGGTAATTCTCAGGGGTTTTGTTTTGTGTGGGTATCAGGGTTCTACCTCAGGACCTTGCTTTTGTCAGGCAGGCACTTTTACTACTGAGTTATCTCCCCAGCCTCTTACAATTAATTCTTAATTAAGTCTTAAATACCTGTTGTAAAAAGTTTTTGTTATGGGTTCTCAAACAGAGGTCAGACCAGAGTCCAAATTTAAATTTAAATTTGAGCCTTTAATACTGAGCTCGGGGCCTTCCTGACTAAAATTCACGCAGGACCGAAGACAGAGAAGCTCCTGGAATGACAGAGAACAGGGTTTTTATACAGAAACTACTTTCCATTGAGTACACACTGATTTTCTTGAAATTAATCATTTGTAACCAATGAACACTTACAGGCACAACTTACAAATTAACTAGACAATACACTGAGCACAGTATCCAGATGAACTTTGAGTTTTTAACAAAACAAAATCATTAGCTACATTCCTGTGTGGATCAATAGGCAGTCAGGGCTAAACTTAATTATCACCTATAGGGGCTGATTTCCTTAGGTACATATATGGAAACATGAATCACTCTAGCTTAGGCTATTACAACTGGTACATTCTAACATGACATCATTTAGCTTCGGTCTTCACAAGTACAATGCTCTATTTGCTAGAAGCAGTTATAAAAAGAACTCATCAGCCGGGCGTGGTGGCGCACGCCTGTAGTCCCAGCACTCGGGAGGCGGAGGCAGGAGGATCAGTGCAAGTTCGAGACCAGCCTGGGCTACAAAAGTGAGCTCAGGCCGGGCGTGGTGGCGCACGCCTGTAATCCCAGCACTTGGGAGGCTGAGGCAGGAGGATCGGT
>PVJA010006829.1:0-71274 GCA_004027025.1 Myocastor coypus
ACAAGGGACATGCTATGGTCTAGATGAAGAAGGACCCTCAAACTCTCTCATGCTCAGAGGTGTGGCTTTTGGAAGCAATTGAATCGTGGAGATGCCAGAGTTGAAAGTGACCCTAGGACTCAGGGCCTGGTCAGAAAAGGCAGGAGGCTGGGGGCAGGACCTGGGAGGGTGTGTGTCCCTTCTTCTTTGGTTCTTTCTTGTCATGCTGATTCCTGACTACCACAGTATTAGCTGCTTTCCTTTGAAGCGATACCATTTCTGTCTTGGAGCCCACTGAGCTGACCACCAACCTATAACCATGAGCCAAAAGAAACCTTCCTCCCCTTAAAATGTGGAGAAGCACGTTGTCCCAGCAACCAAAAGGCAGGTAAGACAGGGCCCCACCACAGTTGGCTGCATCTATTGATTCTGAGATCATCTTCCACCCAGCAATTGCCAATTTCCACAGTGGAATATGAAAACGTGTCAAAAATCTGTTCTCCTGATTTTTGTTCCGAGGCTTCATCTTTTCTGCTCCAAATGCACGCTGTCCTGCACTGGGTCACTTTGGTATCTCGCAGTACATCTAAAAGGCTGGGCCAAGGCTTTGGAGAAGCCATGCTGCAGGATGCGAAGCTATGGTGTTCATCTTCTCAGGAGGTCTGGCCTGTAGAGGAAAGCGGTTCTCAAAGCCGAGAATTTGTCCTGGAGGTCGGGAGGGACCAGAGGCTCTGCCTCCTTCTTTCCTTACAAGCTCCTCCTACTGCCCTTCCCTCTCACAGTCTCACTGCTTCCGACTTGAGTCCTGTAACCGCTGCCATAGTCCATGGACCAGCAGAAATGCAGGAGGCTTTGTGCACATTGTTTGTGATACCATCAGGTTTATATTTCTTTATGATCATGTCTTTTTTTTTTTTTTTTTTTTCTGTTGGTGTGCTTTTCTATCCATTTGTCTGAATGCCACATCTGAGTTGGGGCTGTCTGAGTGTTTCCAATTTCAACAAATACAACCAAGCGCTTAACAAGTATAAGTAATCAGAGGAAGAAAATATGATCCAGGTCTTCCAAATTTCTTCATTTATTATTCACTCAGTCCACAAATAATTTACTGAGAAGCTATGTATAACTACTGTCAGAGGCATGGGAATATCGGAAATCAAAGCCAGATAACTTTCCCGGCTGTGATATTCTACAAGGGAGAAGATACGTAAGCACATGCTATGTCACCTAGTGAGAAGTACAGCACAAGAACACGCCACAGCCCAGGAGGTTGGAACTTGGGACAGAAATAGTCAATGAATACCTTTTTGAGAAGGTGATATTTAAACTCAAAAGTTTAAATATTAAGTATTTCTCCTCCTACCTGGAAGACATTGCTTTTAATCTCTGTGGCAAGTCATATCCTATCTGCCTCACAATACTAAGCCCCAGTGGCTGGCAGAGCTATACCTTCTCTTCTTTGGGAGCCTGGGATACATTTTCAATGTGCTTAGGCTGTTCCTGCTCAGAATATGGATGAGCATATTTGCTTCTTTATGGCTATATACATAACCTTATGCAAGAGCCCCTTCCCCACCGCTGTGCAGAACTAGATACCCTACACTTTACATCGAGTAAGTCCCTCTGTAGGGCCTGTGATGACTTCAGTCTGGATGGAATTTCAAAGCTCTTCAAGGGTTTCTTAGCCCAAATGTCACAAGGTTTGCAGAGCTCTTGCTCTGCTGTCTTCACCCATTGATTTGTTCATCAACAGGGGCTAAGTGTTTCTGATAATGCGAACAATTTATCTTTCCTTCTACCCTCAGAATTTCAGGCCAGTGAGATAGCTCAGCCGACTAAGTGCCTGCTTAGGCAAGCACATGGACCCAGCACCACATGCCACGCTGGCCCCGCCCCCAGGTGCACTGAGCCGGCTATTGAGAATGGGTGTGGTGTTGCAGGCCTATAATTCTGCCACTGGGGAGGCTGAAAACAGAAGCATCAGGGCCCAGCAAGATGGCTCAGTGGTCTAAAGCACCTGCTTAGGAAAGCTTAGGCGGCTGCAGGGACTGTGGTTTGATCCCCGGCACCACACGCTGTGCCAGCCCTGCCCTCAGGGCAGGCTGAGCCGGCTATAAAATAAATAAACAAAAGTTCTGAAACAAGAAAAAATAAATAAATAAAATTTAAAAAACATCTTGTGGAAAACAGAAGGATCAATGTGAGTCTCAGCTCTGTAGTGAGACCCCCTACCAAATACATTTTTTAAAAATTCTATTTCTTTCCACTCAGCCAACAACTTTTGTCCTCCAGGAGTGCAGGAGCTTTTGAAGGAGCCCCTGGGGGGAGCTGGATCTCCCTTCCTCCAAGACTGTTCCCTCTAAGTATTCCAAGAGCAGCTCCCTCTGCTCTGTGCTAGCCCCACTCTACCTGTGTGCTACAGCACAGAAACTTGTTAGAATCCATCATCCTATGATGGCTTTAATCTCCTTGCTTCTTGTAGATCTACAGTTTTTTAGGTTTTTGTGTTTTGTCTTTTTTTAAACAGGGGTTACCTGGAGGGAGTGGAGTTGAGCATGCAAGTTAATTGTATTATCTTATAGAAGTTCTCAAGGCAATCATGAGAATATTGGAAGACTCACTCCTTGTGCTCTAACGTATATCTTAAACCGGCCCAATCTAGTTATACGGCTTCCCCTCATTGGAGTAAATGAGATTATCTTTAGGAAACTGGTGTGCGTCACGTAGGACACAGGGCAAGTTCCAGCTTACCCCTACACTTTGTGCAATCAGAACCTTTCTTCCTCACCTCCTGCACTGGTAGCCTGCCACTGGCCACAGTGGACCTATTTATACCATGGAGGTTCGCAAGTAGTTTACATCTTGCTCTTCACCCCAAACAGAGCCAGAAACTGTCAGACTTCCAAATAATTCCACACGAAGGGGGTTCACGTGGGCTGAAACACGTAACTTGGACCCACATACTTCCGTGAAGCTGTTTAACACCCCGCTGAGAATTCCTGTGAGATTCAGGGCCTAGGCTCTCGGAGAATGTGATACAGCCAGCTCAAGACCCAGAGATATCAGTTGCAGAAAATTGGGTCATAAAGGTCCAGAGCACAGGAAACTCCTAGGGAGCTGTTTGGGAAGTTTTGACTGAGGAGTGCCAAAGCCAACTTCAAAATTGGCCGAAGCATTTGCAGGATGAGCAAAAGTAATGCTTGATGCAACCAAAAGTTGGCTTTTTCTTTCCAGCAGGAGCTGACCTTACTGGAGCTGGGGAGAATCATTTATTTCACCCTCTTGCTCCCCCCAACAGGGACCTGACACATATGCTCAACTACTAGGAACAGCAGCAAGTACACACACCTGCTGGCCTTGCTAATTAACAAGCACCCCCAGGATGAGGGCATTGACTGAACACCTGGGCAGAGGTAGCTGACTCCGTTAGAACCAGAGAATGTTGGCTTTGCAGTTATTGCAGACTACGGGTCATTAATCAGAGGAATAGTGCTTTGTACTCGGGAAGCTGGGCCAGGTAGAATCTTATTCTTTCGATTAGTGGGTGCTTGTTGCAAAAAAGAACTTAAATAGATATCTTTAACTTTTCCTGTAACGGAACACTGACACCTTAGAAGTGCCTGATGTGAACTCATTTGCATTTAGGTAAAATTTGCTGCCTGAAACACTGGGGGAAGGAGCACTCAGCGGGTCACCTCTTCCTCCATACGTGACTACTGCTTCCCTATGATCAGATCAGATTGCGTAGCCATTTATTTTAAACTCAGTCACTTTGCTAATGTGACCGCTGTGGAAACTGTTCAAAGACTTCTGGAGAACACTATTTAAAATTCCCTTTCCTTTTTACTATGCCCTGAAGCCTTCTTGGCTTTCCTAACTCATTTACTGTTGGAGGAATAGTAGTGGTAACATTTTTGGAGTATTTTCCACATGCCATTTTGTAAGAGACTGCGGTAAGAACCCTATAGAATAATCTTATTTTTTTATTATTATTATTATTTTTTGGGGGGCAGTATGGTGCTAGGGATCAAAGCCAAGTCTTTGTGCAAGCTAGGTAAGTCTTCTACCACTGAATTACACCTGCAGCCGTATTTAATTTTAAGTCTTACAAGAACTTGATTGGGAAAGAAGGGTTTCTCAAATTACCTTCCCCAATGCCAATCTACAGATGAGGAAACTGGCGCCTACAAGACTTGAGGGATCAGGGGTTCTCAACCTGTGGGTTGCCACCCCCGCGGGAGTCGAATGACCAAAACACAGGGGTCGCCTAAAGTTGTCGGAAAATACGTATTTAAATCCATGCTGCGCCATGGTGAAATGTTATTTATTGGAATTAGTAATAAACATTTCTGAACATATAATTAAATATTGTTTTTGTGATTAATCACTGTTTAAATTATGTTTGATTTGTAGCAATGAGAATACATAATGCATATCAGGTATTTACATTCTGAGTCATAACTGTAGCAAAATTACAGTTTCGAAGTAGCCACCAAAATTATTTTTTGGTTTGGGGTCACTGCAACGTGAGGAACTGTATTGCAGAGTCATGGCATTAGAAAGGTTGAGAACCACTGGATTAGATTAAACCTTGCTCTTCCCTTTTGTGTTTGGCTGGCTGCTGGTTCTCAGGCTCCCAAGGGGACATGAGGAGGGTATTCTTTCTGGGTGCTTATCTCAGAATCCTTTATTTTGGCATCCTTCTATTTCTGAATCACTAACACACCTGGGGTTCTTTTGTCCCGCAGCTGATCTGTGACACTGGTCTCCTCTGCCTTCCTGGGGCTGTGATCTGGCCTGTGGCCTGTGGCCGGAGGTCTTCCTCAGTATGTACCTGGACTCACACTAGGCTGAGATTTGGACTTCAAGGCTGAACTCAGTCATTGTTCCTGATCTACAGGTGGATTTTTAAAAACCCATATTATCATATACTGTGTTGTAAATGTTAGTGATTGTTATGGTTTGCTTATAGATGTCCCCCAAAGCCTCATGCAGTCACGGGGAGGGGGGGGACTTCTGGAATTTGAAATTGACTATTACAAAAATGACTGCTACACCTCCCCCTGGGCAAATGATTTGCATTTCATTTGCAAGAGGAAGAGAAGGAGGAAGAGAAGTTAGGTGCGTGAGCTGCTGCTAGCTCTCTCCCTGCCTTCCTGCCACTCTTGCTCTTGCCTGGTGCCATGGCAGGTTGCCCTTTCCCATGTGCCACTCTGCCTTGGAGCCAGCTGAATATGAACTGAAACCTTGGATAACTGTGAGCTAAATAAACCTTTCCTTCCCTCATTTTAAGTGCCGGGTATTTGTCCCAACAATGAGAAAAGAGTAACTAAGACAGTGATTTTTCTTTTCATCTGTACTATACATGTTTAAGGATATTTCTGGTTATTTTAGGATAAAGAAAAATGGGAAAGTCTGTATCTTTCACTCATGAACCTGAATATAATTTCCATTTTCAAGATATTGTGAAAGAGAACATATTTCACCTAGACACCATGGCTAGAAAACAGACAGCAACAACTGCTGCCCTCTTAAAACAGTTCATCTTTCTCAGAGTGGAATATCTGGTGCGGACCTAACTCTGATGGGTCCTTGGCTGTTTATCTGCTGCCATTTGAGGAGATAACTCGGAGCAAGAGTTAATCAGACAGCTTCCATCCAAACCATTATCCATCGACACAAAACAATCATATGGAGAAACATTTGGGACTTCCTTAAACCTCGTTATGACCACTGGGGTTGGAGAGATTAGAAATCAAAGCAAGACTACTTGTCCTGAATAGCATTTCACACAAATGCAGGCTGGGTCAGAATTCCATGGGCTGTCCATCAACAACATGCATTGCTAGGCCCTGGCTAGGCCTAATGAGCTAGAATCTTTGTTTTCTGCATCCTAAATCAGACTTTTGAAACACTCTTCAGCTGATACTCCCTACCCCTACTAATATGTCACAGCTGATGGACCTGTTGAGGAGGACTGAAGTTTATTGACTTGAGTCTTAGCTGTGATAGTTCATGGTAGTATGACCTTAGACAAAACATTTAATTTCTTAGTCTTTCGGTTTCCTCATCTATGAAATAAGAATAGCATTATTTTTCTGGTAGAGGGTAACATTGTGCACCAACCCAGCAGGTACAGTAACTAAACACAACTTACAAAGCTGTTGCTATTATTCGCACATCATTAGCGTGAAATAGGCTCTCACAGCCAACAGAATGAGAGGCTCTTAAATAATCACCTCATGCTTTGCATCAGTTAACTTTTTTTAAAATTTTATTTATTTAATTTTTTTTTTCTTGTTTCAGAACTTTTTGCTTGTTTCTTTCTTTCTTTCTTTATTTTTATGGCCAGCTCAGCCTGCCCTGAAGGCAGGGCTGGCACAGCATGTGGTGCCAGGCATCGAACCGAGGTCTCTGCAGCCGCCTAAGCTTTCTCAAGCAGGTGCTTTAGACCACTGAGCCATCCTGCCGGGCCCCTGCATCAGTTAACTTTTCAAAGGGTTACTTGAAATGAAGGAGGAAGCTGATGGAATGGAAGAATGAGCTGTTAGGGAGAGCTGTAGCTTGCTGGTGGCCTGGGGCCCGGTGCTTTCTTCCTGAGCAGGGCTTCCTCAGTATCAGATACCATCAGGAACCCCTGTAGAGTTTTCCATGCACATAGTTTCTGAGGCTCCACACCATGCTTGCTAGTCAGACCTTTTGCGTGGAGGGCCAGGATCTCTAAATTGTTCTTTAGCGTAATTTTGGGGAAGAACAGTCTGACAGAGAAATTAAGAGTTTCATCTCAATAATGTTATATTACACTTTTTGTCCTCCAATCCAAGCCCTGAGTCTAGGGAATATAACTTACATGGCAACCATCATACTATTAATTAATAATAATAGTAGCTAATTAGTAATAATAGTAGCCCCACTCATGAGCAAGGCATTATTGTAAACTTCAGATACACTAGCTTTTTATTTTTTAAAAAAGAATAAAAAACAGTATAAAGGAAAACATTAGAAACAATACACAATTTCATTAAACAAAATGATAGGAATTCAATAATGGTTGCTATATTGCATATTGTGTCTTCAAATTAGTTGTTCAGATTGACAGATATAAGCATGCAAAATTGGTCAAAAAATTAAAAGAAGAAAGACGAAAAAAATTAAGCATTAACTATTGCTTACCATGGACCAGTAGAAATCAGCAATATAATTAGCCAAGTTATCCTGTATATTGATAGGTTCAGGCCTAGTATGAATTGCTGAAGCATTATGGTGGTTGCCTAATATGGCTGAAGCCCTTAAAACAACAGCTTATCTTCCCAAAGACCACCTCCCCCTTCTTCTCCAACTCAGCCCAGGGTGCAGTTTCCTTTCACCTGTCCCACCACCTCAGGGAAGGCCCCAAACATCCTCCTCAAACCCCACCCCTGGCAAAGGCCATCAAAGCCTCAGTCTCCCTGTGTTCCAATTCAGAAAATTCCTTCTCTTCTCTGAATCCTCTCCGTGTCCTCCAGGAAAATAAAGCCCCTTCCCCTTTTGCCTTCTGCCTGTTTCTCTGCTGTGACACTGTGGAAAACCTATCATATATAATATATATATTTCCCTTCCTTCTTTCTTTTTTCTTTTCCTTTATCCCAGTTGAGTTCCCCCATCCTGCTCCCTTTTGAACAGTTTCTTTCCCTTTAATTCTTTAATCTTTCTAGCAATATTCAAGAACATAGCTTATAATTATCTATACTTTATAGAGAAGAAAGAGACATAGCTTCAGAATGCAGGAAGGAGGGAAACTTGGGCTTCCAACCCCTAGGCTACACCACCTCTCCCTTGCCAGACAAGAGCAGAGGAATCTGAAGGGGCTAAGTTGTAATCAGCCCCTTGGTTCTGCACTTCTGAGGTATGAAAATTTTAGCTTTTTGGTTCAAAGGAGTACTAAGCTTTGCTAGTTAAGAGGAGGGAGTAGGGTCTGGAGCCAGCCCAGCTCTCTGGAAGTTGATATGGAAAAGGGAGAAATCTGGCCAGATAACCGCATACATTATGTTCTAGGCCTCATAGTTGGATTTTAGTTCCACTTGAGGTATCGGCCTGGCATTCTCCCCATTTCACTGCCTTTTATTGGCATATCGAGGGGCCACAGTGAGACTCTGTACTGCTTTAGTCTCCCATGAGGCCCAGAAGCATACCCCACTTGGAGAATGCAAGGATTTTTCTGCTTGGAGTTTCCTAGGGCTCATTTGTCCCACTTTGTGTGTATGTACAGAGAAAGATCTAAATTCATTTCAAATGATTAGATAGCTTATTTATTATTTATTCATTTAGTACTGGGTATTGAACTCAGAACCCTGTGCTTGCCAGGCAAGCACTTATTCTACTGAGCTATCTTCCACTTTGGAGCCCATTTCTCTTCTTGCTCTGGGCCAGTCTTTTCTTAACAACAACAAAAAAAAAGCAAAAACAAAAACTAAGAATGCCATTTCTAAAAGTAGTGCGAATTTCTTTAATACTGACTATAAGGATGCTAATCATGAGACAGTTCATGAAATTATTGAATGAAGATCAACGTTAAGCATCTTAAGCTCAGAGTCTAACCTTCCTGGGGTTGTTGCTCACTTGGTCATTTCCGAAAGGGGCAGTCTGCTGGGGCATGCAGGCCAGCATCTTTGTGAAGACTGTAGGGCTTGGATTTTACCATTTTCTGTAACTTTCTGGAATGTTTATTTAGAAGGACAATGTATTTCTATTTGAAATACTGATAATTCCTGATCCAAAGAGTAATATTTCAAAGTGTTTTTCCTGTAATGTAGTCTTATTTCCAGGCACTGTAATACAGCTAATTGGAACCCCTAGGATTTATTTTTGTTTTTCTCTGTGGTCCTGTTAGGTATTTGTATCATAATTCTAAAACCTACCCTTGTTTGAGAAACAGATGTCAAAAGAGGAATGCAATTAAAAGAGGAGAAATGACTATACTTGAAAATATTTATTTCCACATGTTAAGACCACCTATACTAGGGCTTTCCATCATAACTCATCAATGAATGAAAAGTCAAATAATAAATACATTCGTTATTTGTGCATAAAAATGTTATTATTAACCCATCCATAGAAGTGCCAGTATTTTAAGTGTTTTTCCATTAGTGCTGCTGTATTTGGGCAGTGCTAATCATAAGTTATTGCCTGACCACACTGGTAATCAGTAGTGGGTATTTGTAAAGGGGAAACCCAAGATTTTCTGTAGCTAAGGAAAAGGACCAGATTTTTATTCTTACGAGGAAGGAGCCTATTTTCTTAGCCCTAACACCTTTGTGCTTCTCCTATTACATAGTATCTGCAGTGGCCCTCCATGGCCACAGAAGGGAATAGGAGAGTTGGAGGATTTAATAAAGTAAAAGTTGAAAGGCTTCATGCATTTTCTTACTGTAAAAGCCCATCTACTCTATTCCTGCTGTACACTCCATTTACTAGCTGAAGATCAAGCAGCAGGAAAAAGCAGTAGTTAGTTAATGAGTTCTTTATTTACATTCCAAACCAGTAATCTAATTTTTTTGTTTGTTTGTTAGGCTTAACAGATTGTGTTTTATTTACAAGTCATTAACAGTCATTAATAAATGAGACAGTTTGAATAACTAGTTTTGAGTATCACACAACTCTTTTAAGGTTTTAATATAAAGAGAGAAATTATGTCTGATAAATCACATGATTTAACCGAGTCTGTGGCGCCTGTGGACAGCCTGGCTTTTCTATTTACTAGTGTGTGACCCTGGCCAAGACACCTAAGATGTCTGTACCTCAGTGTCCCAATTTTTTGTCAAATGGATGCAGTCATGCTACTGTCTTCACTGGAATGCGTCCAGCATTAAATGAGAAGATGCATATGTGCTTAGCATGTACGCTTAGCATAATGAGGACTCAGTATGTGTTACCTAATTATAGCATGAAATCAAATACATTTCAACTCTGTCTTTGGTTATACCTTGATGAGTTTCTTGTTAAATTTTGTAGCTATTGCATGAACTGTTAACTATATTGACTGACTAATGAAATATAACGAATGAATATTTGAATTTTGAAATAAAATTATTTTATGCGCTGAATAGAAATTTGCTGGCTACCAATAATAAGTATACTGGGGGCACATTTAATAAAACCAAAGATTCTTTATATTTTAAACCATTATTCCAGGGTAAACATCTGTCTAACATCATGTAAAGACCTTACTAAATAATTATAGATTCATTTAGCTTCATTAAATAGGCTTGTTTCTAATCTTTTATTTTTTATTTTTATTTTTTAAATTTTATTACTTTTAATAAGAAATGATAATGAGACAGTTTCAAAACATGTTAGTAGGACAGCCACAATAATTAATACAATGCATATTATTGTCTTCATAGTGGTTCTTCAGAGTATAAGATGCAGAGATGACAGCTTTTTTAAACAGTATTGGTACAAATATTTCTTCTCATTGGGCTAACAGAAAGTAGTTGTATGCATAGTCCAATATTCTGTAATAGTAGTGGGTTATTAGCAGAACTAGCATTGTTGAAAGCTGTTGACTTGAACCTTTTATCCCTCAGCATACTTATCTTGTTTTGCTTTTTTTTTTTTTTTTTTTTTTTGTGAGACTGGAGTTCAAACTCATGACCTTGCACTTGCCAGGCAAGCACTTGTGCCATGGAGCTATCTTTCTGGCCCAGGTTTTACTTTTTATGCCTTGTGGTTAAACTTTTCTGCTGGATGGTTAAGGCCAAGTTAAAGCAAGATCTGTATAACAAAACATGTAACTTTTGTATCTGACAAGGTCAGTTAAATCCTCTCAGGATTTATCTTGAAATGATGTACGGCATTTTTGTACAACTTTTGTCAGTGTCAGCAGTCTGAATGAGTCATGGCTATTTCTTGACCAGTTTGCTCTCTGTGAAAGCCTCAGAGGATGTTTTCTCTCTTGGTGACTCTCCTTAGGAACTCTATTCATCATTGATCCCTTTCCTCGGTGGCCTCGTAATCTCCTTGAACAGAAAATTTGGGACACAACTGAGTTATAGGATGTTATAGTACAGGTTCTCTTATGTCCTGAGTCCTCACTGATCTTGAAGGGCTAGGGCCAAAATATTGGTTATCATTGTAGCCTTTCTTTGTCTCTAATTTTTGGTCTGCAATCTTGTTAACCCTCCAGAAGAGAAGCTTAGTGACACTATTACTCTATAACATAGGTACTTGAGCTTATTTTTATATTTATTAGTAATAGTTCTTTTAAAAAACTACATAATCACTACTCCATTTAATAACCAACCAGTATTTCAATCTATTTGCATCAATAAATCACTTACTAACTAATTCAAAATTTAAAATCTGTTATCTATCAATTCCTGCTGCATAGAATTTCTTTTTTGATGTAGCACACCCTTCAGGGGAAAGATTTTCCTCCCACAAATGTTAAACAAGCATTAAAGTCATTCCAACATGCAGTAATACACTGACAATACTAGCATTTGATATAATAAATCTACATACGACAATATAAGGCACTATTTATGAACTGTTTTGATTGCTTCATCTGCCTTTGCTGCATTTGTTTTGGACTTGGCCTTGGGGTTAAATAGCACTGACATCTGTAGCTGGATACTTTCTCTTTGAGTGGGACTGAGGAGGGAAAGTGGATGTGTCTGTATTGACAAAAAAGAACGATGGCCTGGCCAGTGAAATATTGCAACCACAAAGCTTAGGAACCAGCAGACTTTTGCAAGGACCTGATTTTTGCAGGCTGTACATTTGCCAGCTCTGGTAATTATGAAAATGAGGTCAAAAGCTGTGGCTGGAAAAGGCCTGAGATGAGAAAAGTCAACGTGGAGGGGACATCAGGCACACACTTCATGACTGTGACAGGAGTAGCATTACCATTTGTACAGAGAAACAGGACTGACTCTTTCGACTTCCAAGTTACATAAATGTGCTATGATTCTTCCTACCACAAGTCATGGCCTGCTTAGTCGCTTCTAATTATAAAGACCAGTTATCCTTGTTGTTTTAATTTCTTTTTTGCATCATGTGTTTCTTCACATCATTGTTTTGTCTAGTGTTTCTCCAGACCTTTGTTGAAATCTTCTAGGAACTAATCTTTCTCTTGTAAAAGCTCCTGTAGGTGCAACTTCCTTTTGGTGTGGATGTCATTGGGGTGGGTATGACATCCCAGTGACTGCAACAGTTGGGGTTTTCACAGTGTCTGCTTGAGCAGTCATGGCTTGGTGGGGAAGGAGTGTACAAATGGTGGAGTGTTGTGTTAGTAGATGAGGTGCTGTCAGTGGTAGTAGGGGTCCTTAGATCCCTGTGATTTCCTGGCTACAGTATTCTTCTTTGCATGGTCTCCAGTTTCCATGGCCAGAATTAGCAATGGGGATTGATAGAATAAAGTGGATGAACTCAAAGAACCTGAGCACATTTTTTTGGGGGGGGGGTATTTTAATTGCTTAAATTGGAAAAGGCATTTTTCACCACCCCCTAGTCTTCTCCTTTTTGGTCATAGATCAAGATCTCACTTTGGCAGTTTTTACTTCATGAATGATTTTATGAATCACCTTTGTAAAAGTGAGATACATGCTTGTTGGTTCAATTACCTCATAAATTGTTTCACCAACATTGATTTCTATTTCTTAACCTTGAATGTTTTTGCTCAACTTAGAATAAGGCTTAAATACAGTGTATCATATCCGGTACACAAGTCTAGGCTTTGCTCACATCCACAAAGGCGTATTCTTATTGTGTCTTGTGCTAATGAATCTCGTCTCTCTCTGTTCACTTCATTGCTGATGTTATCTCTTCTGGCTATTTCTAAAAGTGAAGTGAGTTACTTTGTTTACTTTTTTACATAGTAGAATATATCAAGCTATATTTATATAGACCTACCATCATCAAGCATAGACCAGGCTGCAATCTTGGGGCTGCAGGGTCAATATTCTTTTCATTCACAATTACACATTCTGAAACACATCTTTAATATGTTCAAATTAAGCATTAACTCTAAAACCCACGTTCTGTCGTTAGGCTATGGTGTCTAAGCTTTACCTTTTGAATGCTGGACTGTTTCATAGATACCCCAGCACTGGTCTTTATTTTTGGTTTCCTTTCTCTGTAGTGTTGTACTTCTTACATCGGCACCCAATTTCAACATTGTTGATCCTCAGCACAAATCAGGATTCATTTCTCTCTCTCTCTCTCTCTCTCTCTCTCTCTCTCTCTATATATATATATATATATATATATATATATATATATATAGTGCATTTGGTACAGGATCTCACTATGCAGCTTGGACTCATAGTGATCCCACTTTTTTAACCCTTCAAGTGTTAGGATTACAGGCATGCTCCACTACATGCTCCACTATGCCCAGACTTGGTGGCTGGCTCAGTGTGCCCAGAAGGTGGGGCTGGCATGGCATGGCATGTGGAGTGAGAATCAAACACCGGTTCCTGAGCTTGCCTAGGCAGGTTCTTATTCTGCTGAGCTATCTCTCCAGCCCTCAACTATATACTACTGAATAATGCTGTTTTCAGTATGGCACAAGGCATTATAGGGGATACAAAAATTAAGGAGTAGCTGCTGGTATCCCTGGGAGCTTCAGATAAGTGACAAAAGCGTGACCACAGTATGATCTGCACTTGAGTATGTGCAACGTGAGGCAGAATGAAAGTGGCATGATGGAGATGCAGCCCGGGAAGGGACTTTGCAGGAGGCGACAACCACAGCAGCCTCTTCTCTGTGGAGCTTGGCTGATGTGCAGCTTGTTTGCAGAGAGGAGCTTGATGACTGCACTTACTGGTTCACTGTCACTGCTATTTTGTGTTAACAACTTATTTGGAGGAGAAACATAATCAGCACCCAAGAGAATCTAAGCAAGGATGCGGTGTGCAGATACACCGTAACCTTGCTAACTTTTCTCCAGGTTTGACTGTGAAGCTAACTTCTAACAGAGAAAAAATTGAAAAGAGCCTGCATTTCTTACTCCAGTAGAATTTAATCTTACAATCAACATTTCATTCATGCAACATAATACTAACTGAGACATTTGTGGAGGAGGGATATATAATGAAGACCTGAAGCTTATATTCTATAGGAGAAATAAACTATAAAAAGAAATTTCCTGTCTTGGGAAGAAATAAAAACTATTAGAATGTGACAGAAAAATCATCATGTTATGTGAGAGGTTATTTTCCCTGGACAGAGCCGGCAGGAGATAGTGAATACGCATAGCCAAGCTCTGTTTATTGCCATGCAGTTTCGAGGCTTGCACTGTCCTAGGCCAGAGCTCCGGAAGTAGATGCCTCCAGAGTGTCTCTATTTGTCACCCCCAGATTCCTTCCATTTCTCCACGGACGAAAATCCTGAAATAGAGAGATCAAATAGCTTGCCAGCAGATAGTTTGGAGTTTGTGTCTAGCCTGTCCATTTAATACAAACAGCTCTATTCTTCACTGGGCTGTTTCTTGGAGGTTGCAGGGGAGCGGATTTCCTATACACAGATAGCAAAGGAAGTTGAGAAACAGTAGCGGGAGAGGGCTCAGGGAACTCCGGGGGAGATGGATCACACCATTTCGGAAGAATTAGATGAGGTACAAAGCAAAAGAATTTTTAAAATCAAAAGGATAGGGCATGTAATGCTGTCTTAGAGTTGGGCTGTGAAGGATATTATGTTGTTCTCTAAAAGAGGAATTCTGTATGTGTCATCATTGACACATTTTTGAAAAGCCTTATGATATAGGCATGTTGCAAAATAGCTCATTTGACAGTCAGGTAGAAAGTGGATGTGAAGATTTAATAGAGGCAGTGTGACCAGGAAAAAGGTCATAATCAATAATGGGAATGTGCTCAGGGATGGAAGTCACAATGAAAATAAGAAATTTCAAGGCTGGGGAGATAGCTCAGTGGTCTAAGCACCTGCCTGGCAAACACAAGGACATGAGTTCAATCCCTAGTACCGCATGCTGAGCTTGTCTTGGAATCCCAGGATTGTCGTGCCAGCCACTGAAACCAGGCATGGTGGTGCATGCCTGTAATCACAGAGCTGGAGATGTTGAGACGGGAGGATCACTATGAGTCTGAGCTACATAGTAACACCCTGTATCAATTTTAAAAAGAGACAGAAATTGCAAAGAAGTGAAAAATTAAAACTTTATTGATTATTCAATAAAAGCATTATTAAAGACATTTGGGGTTTGAGCTTATAGGGCGATAGGTGTTATCAACAGAAGCTACAAATGATGGAGTTAATTTTGTACATGGAGTCCTGTAGATAAACTGTTGGCTGGCTGGTCTTCCGATGGTGAGTATAGTAATTACTCAGATACCAGAATACATTCTACTAGATTTAACTCTTTTACACTAAATCAAAGTCAAGGCTTAACAAGAGTGCATCTCAGGATTTAGAATATGTATTTGTGTAGAAGCATAGAGCACCTTGACAGATATTTTTCTTGTACCTTCTGTGTCTTCCCCTCTGTTGGCAAATAAAATCCTTCATCTGTTTTACTTGAGGACAGTCCAGAAACACCAAATAAAATAAATCCTTTAGGAGACATGGTTGTTTTGTTAGGCTCTTTCTTTACTTTCCTCCTTGTCACTGGACCAGTCAGCAGGGCTATATCTCAGGGAGACCTGTCTTGGAAAGTATTGGAACTACCAAAGCTGTAACAGGACCTAGGGAAGGTATGAAGTTGATTAAAGAATTGTTAGTGTGGGACATTCTCTCATGATACAGCATTCACTTTCCTGGAAAGGAACCCAGAATGATTTCTAATGCATTGCTGGGATAGATATTTAGAATCTTGTGAAAAGCAGTGATTCACATGAAATGAAGTAGAGAGGCCAAAATATCTAGGATCAAACAAAGAGCAGAGGACCAATGGGAACAGAGCAATGGGCATGCTGAGATCCTTCTAACATGGAAGCACAGAAGGCTCAAGGCTGACTGTGTTTCTAGGGAGGCCCCTGGGGACACTGTTACAGTGGTGAGGGATATGCTGGGAGGCTTAGATGATCAGTTGAGAAACTCAGGAGCTGCTGTATTTGTAGGTTGAACTGATGATAAGAGAAGCTGTGGCAAAACCAAGCGATGTAGTGGCATTTGACGCAAATAAGTGTGGGATCCTCGCACACATGACAGGAATAACCTTTTTTCTATGTCTTACCTTTTGCTTTTTTCTACATAAAGTATCTTTCCTGGAATGTAAGATACTTTCAGGATTTAGCAGAGATTCTTGTATTAATGAGAAATTAATGATTCTTGTATTAAATTCTCCAGAGAAACAAGATTGATTGATTGACTGATTGATGGATTGACTGGATTGACTGGAATTGTCTCAGGTAATTATGAGGGCTGAGCAAAACGCTCAGTCTGTGTCAACCTGGTGACCCAAGAAAGCCACATGTGTGGTTCCAGTCTGAGTATAGTTTCCAAGGCAGAAGGAGACCAGTGTTGTAGCTTGACTCCTCTCATCCTCAGTCTTGTTGCTCTATATTCTCCTTTAGTGACTTGAAGGAGTCTCACTCATCTTGGGTGGGGCCGTGTGTGTTACTCGGTTTACTGATTTGAATGTTAATTTCACCCATAAGTATCCACACCGACATACCTGGGATGATTTTTAAGCCAATGTTTGGAGACTCCCACTTGGTCAAGTTGATACATTGAAATTAGCCATCAGAGGAGCTAGCAAACCAGTCCAGGAGCTTTCATAAGATACTTGCTCCGGAGACAGTGGAAGATACATACACTCCTTTCAGGGATCACCAGGTAGCTAGGAAAGTAGCATCAAACTTGGTGGCCTCTTCATGTTTGTTTGTTTGTTTATTTATTTATTTTTGTGGTACCGGAGATTGAACTCAGGACCTTGTGCTTGCCAGGCAAGCGCTTATTCTACTGAACTGTCTCCCTGGTCCTCTTCATGTTTTAGAGGCAGCAAATTCTAAAATAGTAGAAACCGGACCAGCCATATGCCAGGTGATATGAAAGGTGGGTACAGTTGGGTAGGGTCAGTGTAAGGAAGCGTTCTGGAGCCCATCTGGATTGTGGGACAGCACTGGTGTTGCTTGAACCAAGTGATTAGATGGACTTCATTGTGCTATATTAGGCATACCTGATGGGAGGAAGAATTCTGGTTTAATGTCTGCCAAGGCCCCAAACTGATGAGTTTTAGAGTAGATTCCTAAGGTTCTGGAGCAAGCACATGTCATCTTCCAAAGAGAACTGTGTATCACTTGCAAAACAGATCTTGTCCTGGTAAACCTTAGCAGAAGACATTAAGTGATGGTTAGAACTGCCTATCATAGGTTGAGTACTGACTCACCGAGTTGGATTTCTCAATAACTGTGCCATGGAACTAGTATATTTTGTATGTGTGGTTGAATTTGATGTTCAAATTCATAAATTTACACATTATTCATCACAATTGCACTGACATTATCCCTTGGCTCATATCTGAGTGTTACGAACAATTATTTACAACTCACTGACAGAGGAGGGAAAAACTCAGGCCTGTAAACAACATTGGCTGCTGCTGTTCTGTTGCCCCATTTCTAGGTCATCCTGAAAGATTTTCAGAGGGGGAATTTTCTCAGTGGGCAGGCCATGGAATGTACTTGGAAGTCCACTTTATGTGGAGAGAAAAACTAGCAAAACTGTGATTTCATCAATTTATGTCAGCTATGGACACATTTTGAATTTAGAGTCAATAGAATTTCCTGATGGGTTGGATATGAAAAGACCATGTCAAGGACGACACAAGTGTGTTGGCCAGATGAATTGGAAAAACGAGGTGAAACAATTTTTTCATATACTTTGGAACATGTTGGCTTGGGATACCTAGTAGACACATAAATGGTGATCCTAAGTGGGTATCTGATACGTGAGTCTGGAGGTAAGGAGAAAAGAATTCAATCTAGCTTGGAAGAGTTATAACATCTTAGAAAAAAAATCATAGAAGTGATCAAAAAATTCTCGTCTGTTGACTTGAGGGACAGAACAAAAACTTTCCCTTTACTTAGGCTGGTCAAGTATATCATAAAGGAACTGGAGTGTGAGAAGGACAAAGTTTTGGAGCTTTCTCTAAACATTACAATTCATGTTCTGGGTACATTTGCATGGTTGGAAAAGTTGAGAGCCACAGCCTTGTTCATTCAGGACCAGTATCTAGATGCCTGTAGCTCTTACCCATTGCTCTCTTTCGAGGTATATGAGACAATTAAACTTCCTTACTTCCCTTGCAGCAAGGTCTGGCCTTGGATGAAAGGAGACTGTCACTTCAGTGCTGAAGTGTTTCATCTGTGTTGCGGGATGCTCTGAAGTCCCCTTCCCCTGCTGTGGTTAGCACAGAAATGTATTGAGGCCTCAGGAGGTCCTGTGAAGTGGGAGAAATGAGAACAGTGTGCCAGCGCTGGAGACTTTTAGGCCTGGATTTTGCTCAGGCATTCTGGAACATTCTCTGTGTGTGAATCAACTGAAGTTTCTGTGTGGTTGGTGCAGCAAAACATGATGCATCTGGATAAACACAGCCTGTTGGTTCTAGACCTGTTGGGGGAGTGTGTTGGAGCACAAGTATGACAAGAATAAAAGTCCAAGATATCCAAACTTTATTCATGTCACAAACTTCTTCATGTTCACAGTTTGACTTTGTAGAAGAATAAAACATCATTCTCCCATGAATAAGGTATTGTTTTTTCAACTTTAAGAGTATTTTTAGGAAGTTTTAGATTCACTGCAAAATTGGGAAGATTGCACTGCACGGAGATTTCCCATAGGTAAATTCTTATGCAACTTTCCCTTACAGATCCGTGGCCTCCTCTTGGTGCCACCATCCATCTCAGAAGTACATGCATCACAGCTGATGAGCCTCTCTTGACCTATTGTTATCACTTAGACTCCATAGACTTGCATGAAGGTTCATTCTTGGCTTTGTACTGTCTATGGAGTTGACAGATGTGTAAGGGAATGCACCCATCATTTTTTTCTTGTTTGTTTGTTTTGTTTTTTCTTTTTTTGGCTTTTTGAGACAGGATCTCGGCGTTTGTAGCCCAGGCTGGTCTCGAACTCACATCGATCCTCCTACCTCAGCCTCCCGAGTGCTGGGATTACAGGCGTGCACCACCACGCCCGGCTGCACCCATCATTTTGATATCATGAACATATTCATCATTGCCTTCCCAGTCCTCTGTATCTCACCTCTGCACCCCTCCCTACCCTTAACACCTGGGCATGACTGATCTTGTCACTATTTTCATAGTTTTGCCTTTAGAATGTCATCCTGAATAACTGGAGTCATATCCTATGTAGATTTTTTAGATTTGCTTCTTTCATTTACTAGTACACATTTAAAATTCCTCTATGTGTTTTATGGCTTTATATCTCATTTCTTTTTAATGATGATTCATAGTTCACTTTCTAGACATACCACAGTTTATTCTTGTATCTACTGATGGAAATTTTGATTGCTTCCAAGTTTGATTGTTCTCAAGTCTGATTAAGTATACTGTAAACATTTGTGACCAGGTTTTGTGTAGCCAAATATCTTCAGCTACTTTGGGTACATGCAACAGACACAATTGCTAAATCATATAGGAAGAATACGTTAGATTTTGGAAAAAACCACCATACTATTTCTACAGTGCTGTACCATTTTTCATTCTCAAGAACAATGCATGAGGGTTTCTGCTGTTTTCTATATTCAGCCGAGTATAGATTACGTCATTCTTACAGATGCATGCATTACCTCACTGTTGGTTTCACTTATATTTTCTTGATGACGTGCTTTGAAGAACTGTCTATCTATGTATTTGCCATCTATGTGTCTTTTCTTGTGGTGGTGTGTTTATGACTCTTACCCATTTTTAACTGGGATGTTTTGTTCTTGATGAATTTTAAGAGTGCTTTGTATATTTTGGGTCATAATCTTTATCTGCTACATACTCTTTTGCAAATGCTTTCTCTCAGTCTGTGCCTTGTCTTCTTCTTCTCTCAACAATGTCTTTTGTAGAACAAAAGTTTCTAATTATACTGAAGTTTCTTATACCGAATAATTTCTTTCATAGACCGTGACTTTGATGTGTCTCCAGAAAATCACAAGATCTGATTTTGATTACATCATTATCTAGAATTTTTCTAATTTTGTGCTTTGCATTTATGTTTATGTGATCAATTTTGAATTAATATTTTATAAAAATATATTTTTTTCAGTTTTAGTTCACACATTGCTTTCCTTTTTTCCCTTTTGTGCTGTGGAATCATGAGATTTATTTTGTTGACATAAATCTATAAATATTTTCAAGTAACCTTCACCAGTGTTAGCCAGGTAATTGGAAGAGACTCCTGAGTTGCTTTAGTATAAACCACTTTTTCATAAAAATGTAAAGTTTGTTTATTGAACAATTAACATATCACAGATATTTAATGGGGCTTCTGGGTATGTAACATTTATTAATGATAATAATGAGTTTATGTTTTCAAAATTTGTCAGTGAGATTTATAATGTGTACCACCCATCTCGGTCTCAGTCCTTTTACCCTTCATAGTTCAGGCCTGAGAATAAAAATTTGTGCTTATTTGGTGGAAAAAATAATTTTATGATACACGGTTTTATTTGTGAGATATCTCCTGCTCATTTGTCATTTGTCTTCCTGAAATGCTCTGGGGGAAATGCGCCACCGAGCTTTGGATTAAACAAGTCAAATGTGCAATACTTTGTGGAATTCATAGTTGATGCCTGGTGATTACTGTTCTGTGTTCAATTCATACAAATGCTCAGCAAAAGTTATAAAACAACATAGGCTCACAAATTTAAGTCCTTCCTGGACAGTTTAGTGAGACATTTTGTCTCAGAATAATAAATGAAAAAAGGTGGGGAGTTAGCCAGCAACCCTGGGTTAAATCCTAAGTACACAAAAAACAGCAACAAAAATGATAACGATAATAAAAAGTAGAAATAAAAATTCTACAGCTATTTCTCATGTGCTTCTCCCTAGCCACTTTCTTCCTTCCCTATTTTCAGTATTCCGGCCAGAACAGTTTCTTTATTAAAATAGATGCATTCACAGAACCCAAAGTTCATCATTCATGTTAGAGCTCACTCTTGGTGTTAAACAATCTGTAAGTTTAGACGAATGAATAATAATGTAGTATCACACATAGTAGTGACTGGCCCTAAAGTCCTCTGCATAGCACCTGCAGATTTTTCCTCCATCTAACCTTTAATAACTAAAGAGACTTTTCCTGTATCCGTTGTTTTCCCAGGCATTTTGTTATCATGGTGCTGATGGGGTCTATCTAGGTTGGCGAATGAATGATAACAACTCACTCTGTGCCAGATTTGACACAGTGGACCAGTCTCCTCTTTTGGGATGTCTTGTCCTTTTGGGTTTGTCAGTTATTTTCTTTCTTTTACACTGGCTCTTTGTCTCAATTTTCTGCTCTAATTACTCCTTTCTAGCACTTGTCTGGGCTCCAGGGTTGATCCTCCATCCTCTTGTTTGGTGATATTATCTGATCCCATGGTGTAAAATGTTATCAGATATTCTAGATGTTGAGCCTCTAGGATTTTTTTTTTTGGGGGGGGGAGGGGGCTGGGCTCCAGGCATGTCTGTGTTATCTTTCAGCTTGTCTATGTTATCTTTCAGCTTTAAATACTCAGCTTCAAATTTTGAAACGTAATTGACAGATAACAATTAGACATATTTCACAATCTTCCTATTTCTCCTCTAGCACTGCATTTACCACCATCCTATTGTTTCTGTAAGTTCAACTTCTTTCTTTCTTTCTAAGTCAGGGAGTGTGGTACCGTATTTATGTCTCTCTGTATCCAGTACTCCGGATTTGTCTGTATTGTCATTAATGAAACAATTTTCTTCTTCATTAAAGTTGAATAATATTCAGTTGTAATCACATGTGTAATATTACTATATTCTGTTTTCTTTATTGATTCACTGAGTGACCCTTAAGTTGATTCTATTTCTTAGCTTTTTTTTTTTTTTTTTTAAAGTACCAAGGATTGAGCTCAAGACCTTGTACCTGCCAGGCACACACTTATTCCACTGAGCTAACTCCCTGGACCTTTTTAGCTATTCTGACTAATGCTCTAGTGAACACAGGAGGTAGACAATTCTACAACGTACTGATTTCACTTCCAGTGGAACATATTCAGAAGTGGGATGGCTGGGTCACGTTCAATTTTCAGCTTTTTAGGAGCTTCTATAGTAGCCTTAACAGCTGCCTGAACTTACACTTCCATCAACAAGGTTTTTCTTTATTCCAAGTGGCTCCAACATCTATTGTCTTTTGCCCAGACTTGGGTATCTAATTGCAGAGTTAGATATGCAGTAGAATTCAAAGACCAACATGAAGCTAGGTGAAGGCAAACCTCAGAAGTTTATGTTAAGTGACAGAAATCAGAAGACCATAAATTATATGCTGTAGGAATCCATTATTTGACAGTCTAGATGGTTCCATTTATAATATGAATTCTAGTGCTTTCTAGTAGCTTGTGTGGGGAGAAAGCATGGCCTACAAAAGGACAGTAGGCAACTTTTCGGGGTAATGTAAATATTCTATATCTTAATTGTTGTGGTGGTGAGGTGTTACTTACATGACTGTATGCATCTGATGAGACTCTGTACCGCATCCTTACGCTCACAGATTGTTTGTGTACAAACTATTCTTTTTAATTTCATTTTAAAGAGAAAAAATAAGATAGAATTTCAAAACAAGATGATAGAAAATTAACAATGCTTAATATATTGTGTATTGTCATCTTTAAAGAGTCTTAAAATTTGCTCAGATTGTAAGATATAGGAATACATAACTAATCAAACAGTATAAGCATAAACCTTGTTTTAATGAACTAAAAGAAGTCAGTATAATTATCTATCTCTTGTATATAATTTTTTTCAAGGAAGACAAATTATTCTTCAATAAACTTATTTTAAAATCTCTTTGGCTATCCTGCCATTGCAACTAGATAAAATCAAAATACTTAACATTGTTTAGCCATAGTGGATTTTTTGCCCCTTAAAAAAAAAAACTAAAATCATCCCCGCTTCTGTGCCTTTATTCTCTTTCTTTCTTTCCTTTTTTTTTCTTTCTTTCTTTCGTATTTAGTACAGGGTCTCAGTACCTAGGTCCAACTTGTAGTGATTCTCCTGTTTTCAGCCTCCCAAGGGCTGGGATTACGTGTGTGCCATCCCTCTCAGAGCGCCACGGGGGCGGGGCCAGCGCGGCACGCTGTGCCTTTACTCTAACTACCCTGCCTGTAAATTTCCTTTTTTAAGGATTGGAATGGCTAAGGGTGCTTATTTCAGAAGCCAAACTCTCTGTCTTTTCCCTTGAGAATACTCTAAAGTAGATCTTGCTTCTCCTTTGATTCAAATAATCCCATTTCCCTATTATGTCCAGTTAGCACGACTTAAATGATCTAATGGATGTTATTTATTTGCTTCCTCCTCTCCTCCGTCCTCACTGGTCTGCTAAGGACAGTGAGGAAATGGAAACTGTCAACTGGATTCACTGCTCTATCTCCTAAAACTAAGACAAGTGTCTGGCATAGTGTAGTAGGCACTAAATGAAGAAATAATGGGTGGCTGACTGAACCCTAGATTGCAATTGTAAAACACTGGCACCTCTTGTCTAATCGAGGCATTTGGTACAAAGAATGTGGATCAATAATTCAAATGGAGTATGTGTTTAGACACATCTTCTGCAGGCATTTATTTAGGGCTTTCCCCGTGAATGACACTGAAATATACGTGGCGGTCACTTATTCTAAAGGAAACATTCTGTCAATCATTTTCACCCAGTTTTCAAACTTTCCCAAATGAATAATTTCTTTTAGGTAAAAATTTCTGCAAGAAGTCTAAATGAAGAAGTCATTTCAGTGAATTTTTTCCCGTGTGTGTAGAATTTTGTTCTTAAACCAGTTGCTAGTGTTTTATGTAATCTTTAATAGATTTAAGGCACTCTGAAACCACTACTTTCTGCAATGAAAAAACCATAGTCTTTTTGTACATATATGTAATCTAAATATAATATTGTCACCTGCTCCACTTTTAGGAACATGAAGGGTGGCTTTAAGTTGGAAAACAGCAAACACGAGTCAAAGAAAACAGTCAGTCCACTGACAATCTGCTGATCCTTTTGAAAAATACTTCTTAAAACACATCACAAATTGAATCTGAGTGCACGATTGCATATGTGTGCATGTGTACATGCACATACGTACATACATGCACAGATAGTGCTGGGAATTGAACCCAGGGGCTTGTGTATGCTAAGCTTATTTTCTAGCGTGGGCCATACCCAGGCCTCAGTAAATGTTTTTATGTGCAGACAAATTTGAATCCAGGGTATGTGTAGGAATATAACTAAATGAACAGTATTTTAAGGTTGAGAAGTTAAATTGCAAATAAAGATGCACAAATACACTTGTGCATGCACACACACACACACACACACACACACACGTGTGCATGTGAGAATAGACCTCTTTATAACAGCTATGGTGCAGCATCAATTCTATATCTTCTGTTGTTGCATTTGGCTCTGAAAAGCTTATTAGACCAAACGAACCCAGAAGGGAAAACGCTTTTCCTGAACTTGAGAGTTGTGTTGCCTCAAACCCACGTAATCCACCACGCATCATGACTCCTTCCTGTGAGGAAACAGGAGGGGGAAGCTGGTGACAGTAGGCACACGGTACCATGTCTGCTCAGACCCTCCGGCTCACCTTCTCATCAAAAGAGAACAACACATACTCAGGGACAATGAAATGTTCCTGGTAATTATGTCTTTCTAAGGTAGCAGCTGGACAAGAGAAAGATAGATAATGCTGTAACTTCACTTGTAGAACCACAGACTGACTGCCAGTGAGAAGGCAGAATGCATCAAAAATCCTATTCTTGGGGCTGGAGATGTAGCTCAGGGGAAGAACACTTGCCTGCTATGCATGAATCTGGATTTGATCCCCAGAAACTAAAAAGGAATCATAGGCTGGGGAGATGGCTCAGTGGAATAAGTACTTGCCTGAGTTTGATCCCTGGTACCACCAAAAAAAAAAAAAAAAAAAAAAAAAGGACTTAATCTTACATGTTTTGCTGTAATTCCTATTGTACTGCTTGGCATAATATCTGGAATTTAGCTTAGGGGCCAGGGAAATAGCTCAGTAGAATTAGCACTTGCCTGGCAAGCACAAGGGCCTGAGTTCAATCCCCAGTCCCGCAAAAACAAACAACAAACAAACAAAAACAGTACTGGAATTTAGCTTCATTTAGAATCATCTGAGGAGAAGCAAGTGCAGTGTTTTACTTAATAATTAACATGTAATTATTTTATAATTGAATGATTTAGATTGTCTTTCTTTGTAAATGATAAAATGCAAATCCTGAGTATGTACTTAAATCAAGTACTCTGTAAGGGATATTTAAAAAATACACTGTCCAGGGATTGTGGATCTAAATATCATAGTAAACTGTAATACTATTGCAACTCCTTCAAACAATCATGTGCTGCTCTTGGAAATTTTATAATTATTAAGACACAACTTGAAAACATAGTGAAAGACCCTTCTATAATTTTCTATTGCACTCAAAAAGCAGACACTGGCTTCATGGCTTTGACTGGATGAGTTTTTTTTTTTTTTTTTTTTTCCAATTCTAGATTTATGGAGAAAACATGGTATTATTTCAGAGTAACTGAAATGACACTGAAGAAAAAGAACCATGAGCAGTAGCTTAGCCATTTGTCTCAAAAGACAGCAACAAGAGAAAGGACTGTAAGAAAAATAGGTGCTTCCCACTGTCCACATACAGTCCTTCGGGGATACCAGGGCAGGGGTTTCCAAATACAGTAATGAGGTGCACAGTAGTTTCCTGTTTCCAAGATCAATAGTTTAAAAAAATGCCACAGCCAGGATCTAAACCATCTCTGCTTCGCACTGCTATACTGCAACACCTCTGCTTCAGGGCACTCATATGTGATATACAATTTACGCTAAGATTTTTGTCTGCTTTTCTAGTAGGGCCCAGATCTGTGTATTTAGTTTCGTTTGGTCTGTAATTATGTTCAGTGTGCCTGTCAGCCACTGTGATCTTGTGCTGTCTTTTATGGGGCCGTTCTTTCCTTTACACCAGGGCCTTACTACTAATTGCAAATTGGGTGACCCACAGTCTGAAATTCAGATTATGAACGTACTGCTCTCTGACCTGGTGGAAGGGTTTCACCCTCTCATGCTTTTTATCTATGCCCTGCTCCAGTCTCCAGTCACTGGCCACCTGGGAGTGACATCTCTTTGGGTCTTTGGGTCTTGAATTTCTGTTTCCGAGCATTTTGCTTTGCTGTCTTTGAATCCTTCATGGTCAGTGCTCTGTCTACCTGGGGAGCTGGATAGAATATTTTTAAGAACTCCTAAACTGGGTCAGAGCTGAAATCAAGTAGTTGTCATTATACTTCTTAGGAAATGGTGTTAATATCCTTGCCTGAGTATAACAGTTCTTGCTTCTATACTGAAATCATTTTATGCCCACTAATTGTGTGAGCTATCCAATGAATGTTGGTTATTTATTTATTTATTTATTTATTTATTTATTATTTTTTTCTTGTTTCAGAGCTTTTGTTTGTTTATTTAGTTTTATGGCCGCGAGGGCAGGGCTGGCGCAGCATGTGGTGCAGGGGGATGGAACCGTGGTCCCTGCAACCGCCTAAGCTTTCCTAAGCAGGCACTTTAGACCACTGAGCCATCCTGCTGGGCTCTGAATGTTGGTTTTTAAAAAATACATGAGCCATCCACACTGTCTGGCTACTGTATTTCTTTACTAAAGAACATTTTTCTTGCTACATATTTTTGCATTTCCCCTTACTGTGGTAGCTAAAGATTAGGAATGGAAAATTATAGTATGAAAGTAAATATTTAAGACTATCTGAATAATCAAGATTAAATTCAAGTTGTTATAGTGAAATATATTTTACTTTTCTAAGTCACATCTTCCAATATGTACTTTTAATAAATTTCATCAGAGATTTACCAATCATAATTCATTTTAGCAAATATTTAGCCTGCCTGATAGTTTTTGTTGTTGTTGTTCTGGACTAGAAAATGGCATGTGTAAAATACAGATAAAAATGCTTTCTCAGGAATTTAGAATTGAATTAATTACTAATATGCAACTCTATGTATGTGCAATATGTAGGAAATAAGTAGGCTAAATACATTTATAGCAACACAGTCAGATACTACATACAGTTGGGAGTTATAATATTAATAGCATTTTGAAAGTTCCTTCAGTGTGCTGGCTATTTTTCTAATGCTTTCATCTCAGCTGTGAGGCTTTGACTCAGTTCCAAAAAATATCCTCAACAAAACAATTTTAAACCTATGGCTTTTTTGGTATCCACTATTATTGCTTTTCTCTCTGTGTAATAAAGGGGCAATGTATTCCTTTATCCTCTTCTTATTTTGGAGTCACTGAGCCACTTTTTTTTTTTAAACTGGCTTCCTGTCTCCTTGCCAGTTGCATTTCATTTCTTATTTTGGTGTTCCTGACTGCATTCCAAAAGGCTGACCTACAGTCAAGATATTCAGTTTCCTGGGAAATAGTTTCTTTCTCATTTTTGACACCTTGTTCTGTGATTTCAGCTTTAAATTTTAATTTTCTAATATATGTATAGTTCATCAAGTCTTCACTTATGGATGACATAAGGTATTTTACATCTCTTTTCTTCAAAATACTTTTTTTTTTTTACAATTTATAATTTTAGAATTCCCAAATTTTAATATTAGCTAAACACATTTTTTCATATATATATATATATATATATTTGTATAGTTAATGCAAATCTACAGATATTATATTCATAGTATGTACTATAATAAAAATTGAAACTACATCCTTAGCTGAAAAATTGTTATTTTTTTGATGAAGTCACAAAATCCATCTCATGCTATCTTTAATGCTTTTATAAAGAGTAAACTTTAGACAAAGAATTGAAAGTATATAGTTGAAGTAATG
This sequence comes from Myocastor coypus, assembly GCA_004027025.1. Classification (NCBI taxonomy): domain Eukaryota; kingdom Metazoa; phylum Chordata; class Mammalia; order Rodentia; family Myocastoridae; genus Myocastor; species Myocastor coypus. The sequence continues at coordinate 27,999 of PVJA010006829.1, forward strand.
GAAAAGGAATACGGTACATCATGAATCAATATAAGTTTATTTTTCAGGAAAGCAAAATGACCGGCTCAGACAATGAAATGTTTCAGGCACTATAAAATATATTGAGTTCCAGAAACCAGACAATTTTGTGTTCAGATTCATTTTCCCCATGATAATAAACAGTGGAAAAATCTACTAAAATATAGAAAAAATGATATTCTGGGAAGCATATTAAATCAGAGAAATGATAGCATTGCAATTGATTCCATGAAAACACTCAGAAAAGTAAACTTGATATAGCTAGTAGGAGCTCAGCACGGCGTAGCCAGCTACCAATGGTCAGCGAGAAACAGCTGAAAAATGGCATCAAAGATTTGGAAAACATTTCCAGGTTCACCTCCTGAAGTCGAACCCTGAAGTTGCTGTGGATGCAATTAAGATTTTCATATAGTGCCCATTTTGTTTCGATACTGTGCCTCCTGAGGAGAGTCTGTACACCTTCCACAGCTGTGCTCCAAGCTCTCTCACACCCCAGCCACCAGCCATCTCTTGAGGCTTGATATTTTACTCTAATTTAGATGCTCTTCCTCTTGATAGTTTTAACTGTAGTTTCATTTTTTATGTATTTAGTATGGGGTCTATAGGGTCTCATTACACAGATTGGATTTGTAGGGATCCTCCTGTTTTCAGCCTCTCAGGCACTGGGATTACAGGCGTGTGCCACCACGACCAGTCTCAATTGCCATCTCAGTGAGCCCCAGGGGCAGGGCTGGCATGGCAAGCCAGGGACTGAAACTCGGGTCCTTGCATCTGCCTAAGCAGGGGCTTTAATCCGCTGAGTTATCTGGCTGGCCCTTTCTCGTGACAGTTTCATTGATACATTAATATTACTGATTTTATTTCCTGTGAGCTATTTTATGTCTTTGTGCAATAAGGCAAATATGTATCAATAAATGTTCACATTCATAAGTATGCATAGTACTCTACTCAGGGAAAATAATACCTGGCTTCTTCTGACTTTATGGTTCAAATGGCCAAAAAGATTTATGTTTTTCAAGTTTTGCTGTATTGAGAATAACAATCTTCTGATTGTTAATTCTAAGCATAAAAATCTTAATAATTATATCTTAATAATTATACCCAAACTATTCATTAGAACATGATGGAAAGTATAAATATAGGCTCATTAGATTGTTTTGAGAAGTAAAAGAGTCAATATTTTTAACGTGTTTGGAACAGTAATCAAGTACTTAACCATTATCTAAGTGTTTTTTGTATTATTATCCATCTCACAATTCCGTGGTTCCCTATCTAGCTTTGTGAAATATGTTGCTAAGCTCATGTAATGTTTTAGATTTTAGTTACTGAATTTTAGCTCTTGAACTTTATTTTCAAAACTTCCCATTTATTTCTTTTGCTATTTGCTTGCTGTTCCCATTTTCAAAATGGAAAGTTCACTTAGTTATATTATGCATGTTTATTTTAGAATTATGCTCACAAAAATCCTCAAGTATGAGAACATTTGAATTTGAATTCCGACTTGAAGCTGGAAGAATGAATTTAGGCTCAAGAGCTGCACAAGGGCCTACTTGGTTGACAATTTTTTTTTTTTTTTTTTTTTTTAATGTATTTAGTATAGGTCCTACCAGGTCTATAGAGTGTCACTAAGTAGATCAGACTCGTGATCTTCCTGTTGTCGGCCTCACAGGTGCTGGGATTGCAGGCACATGCCACCATTCCCAGGCTCAGTTGCGTCTCATTGCGCCCAGGGGGCGGGGCCTGCATGACCTGCCTGGGATAGAACCCCTGTCCCTGAGTCTGCCTAAGCAAGCACTTTAGTCTGCTGATCTATCCGGCCAGCCCTTGGTAGAGAATTTTTAAGAAAAATCTCTTTCTGTTTCTCTTCACCCAGGGCAAAATATTTGTGCAAGATGAAGAAATTTAACTTTCTCATCTTTGGAGCTGGCAATGGGCACTGATTTCATTCTAATTGACCCTGGTTTTAATTTTAAGGCTGTAGTTCTTTGCATAGGGGTTTTCTGCTGTCCCCGCCTCCTTCTTTTGGTAAACTTCTCTCCCCTCAGCTTTGGGGCTGGGGGGCAGTTTGAAACAAGCTCAGGTGCCCTTAATCCAGCTAATGGCCTCAGAGCAGCATGGATTTACTACAGTAAAATTACAGTATTTTACTCGCCTTCCTAGGTTGCTGTTCTTTCCTGCTTTTTGTCCTCAAGAGAACCCTATTTTCTCACCATCTCAGTGGCATTTGACACATTAGCCAATAGTTTTGTTTTCAGTGGGAGATTCGATTAGAGTATCCACACTGCCATACCTATAGGAGCAGATGTCTATTTTCAGTTTGGTATGTTTAAAGTCAGTCAAATGTGCAAAATTAATTGTACTTCCTGGCTCACTGGGATCATTTCTCAGTGTTTCATGCACTCCTCTCTTTTTTCTTGCATGCTTAGTGTCTGTTCCATGTATTTACTGCACCCATCATCACTCTCTAATTTTAGCAGATTTTCTTCACCTCAGAATGTACATTTGTATCTATTAGCAACCACGTCCTCTTTCTCAAATAGAGATTGTCTATTCTAGGCAATTTTATAAATGGAACCATTGTTGGACTTAAAAATTTCTTCACTTAGTATAATGTTGTCAGAGTTCATCCGTGCGGCCCTACGGATCAATTCTTCACCACTTTTATGGCAGAATCATATGCTATCATACAGGTATACTCTTTGTGCTGCCATCCATGAGCGAAGTTTTGCGTTGACATGTATTTTCATCTCTTCTGGATAGAGAGGTAGTAGCGAGATTGTTAGGCTACATGATTATTTCATGGTTAGCTCATTGTTGCTTTCCAAAGTAGCAACCCCGACTTTCAATCATGCCAGGATGATAGAAATCCTCATATTTTTGTGTATCCTCACCAATTCTGGGTGTTGTCTGCCTTTTGATTATATCTATCCTACTGGATATGAACTGATATTTCAGTGTGGTTTTTTTTTTTTTTTCTTTTGTTTGTTTATTTATTTATTTATTTTTATGGCTGGCTCAGCCTGCCCTCAGGGCAGGGTTGGCATAGCATGTGGTACTGGGGATCGAACCACGGTCCCTGCAGCCGCCCCGCCCAAACTTTCCTAAGCAGGTGCTTTAGACCACTGAGCCATCCAGGCCGGGCCCCCTCAGTGTGGTTTTGATTTTGCATTGCCATAATGGCCAATGACGCTGGGCAGCTTTTCATGCACTTGTTTTCCATCTCTGCATCTTTGAAGAAACGTTCATCATTTGCAAGAGGGTTATTTGATTTTTATTATCAAGTTGCAAGAATTCTGTAAAATATGCTCATCAGATATGTGATTTATGAATACCTTTTCAGGGGCTGGGGAGGATAGTTCAGTGGCATAAGTGCCTAGCTGGCAGGCTCAAGGTCCTGGGTTCACTTCCTGGTACCAAAAAACCCCACGTACTTTTCCTTTGCTTCCTTGATAGTAGTGTTCTTTAAGGTGCATTTAAAAAATTTTGATGAAGTACAGTTTACCACTTTTCTGACTTATTGCACATACCTGTTTTGTGCATCGGAATCTATTGTCGCGTATGAGGCTGTGAAGATTTACCTTAAGCTTTCTTGTTTCAGGTGCTGTTGATGACCTTTGCTGTTCCTTCTGAAGCCTCTCATGTTGGCTGGCACTGGCTGCTTTGCTTTGCTCCACATGGTTCTTTCTCTGAACACAATGGATATGTTTAATGTCTTCTCAGAGATACTTAATCATATAAGTAGAAGACATACTCCTTTGATTTCATTTTTTTCAAAAAGATTCTATCTATAAACACAGTCACATTCTGTGTTACTGTTAGGATTTCAGCAGGTAAACTTCAGGGAAAAGGACACAACGTAGCACAGAAGATGTCCTTGGACCTCCCATAGGCAGTATGTATGTGGCTTGCTCTTTAGTCTGTCTGACAATCTGTGCCTTTAGCTCATGAAATCCATTTAATCCAAGATTCTTATTGATGTAGTTCCATTCACACTTCCCATTTTACTGTACTTTAATAGTTCTTTTCTTGTATTATTTCTCTGTCCTGCCTTTACTATTTTCTTTGTATTAAGGTAATATTTTTCATGGGGAATTTAGATTTGCCCCATAATATGTTAAATAAAATCTCTTTAATATTGAAACTGCCGCCTACCATATACAGTGTGGTGGGTGGAGAGATGGCTTTGGGATCTGCCACAGGAAATGGAGGAGCACAGTTGTACTGTAAGGCCCGTGGGGCTGTGGAGGCGTGGCCTTAGTTCCCGTGTCTGCTCTCTGGCCTCTTCCTCTCTGGAGCTGCTTCCCTGCCACAGTGCAGTAAGGAGCTGTGCTTTGCCACTCACTGTGCTGTTTCTGCCTTGGGGTGTCTCTCCCATAGACTGAACCCCTTTAAAACATGACTCAAATTCAGCCTCTTCTCCTTTAAGTTGTGGGTGAGGCACGGTGTCTCAAAAATGGGAAATCTGTGTGTGTGTGTGTGTGTGTGTGCGCGCGCGCGCATGTGTGTGTGTCAACCTCTTAGAGCCAGCTTCAGATCCATTCAAATTCCACTTATGCATTAAAAAGTTACTTCTAGGGCCCGGCAGGATGGCTCAGTGGTCTCAGGAAAGCTTGGGCGGCTGCAAGGACCGCGGTTCGATCCCCAGCACCACATGCTGCACCAGCCCTGCCCTCAGGGCAGGCTGAGCCAGCCATAAAAACAAACAAACAAACAAACAAAAGTTCTGAAACAAGAAGAAAAAAAAAGTTACTTCTGTGTAGCTCCCTTCTTTTTTTCCTTCTGTAATGCACCATTGAATGAAACAAAACCAGAATGACATTGTTTTAGTTATTACCTCTTATGATTGTACATTTTTAAAGGAAGCGAGGGGAAGAAAGAGAGCAGGCGAGCCTTCCTAGCGTGTGTCCTCTGAGCCTTCTCACCATCACTTCGGGACCTCCTTGCTTTCTTGTTGGGCATCCAGCGAAGCATCTGTAGTCACTGCTGTGATTCACTACAGCTATCCTCCTACCTGCACCTCTGTGCTGAACTAACGAGCGTCCTACAATTCTGTATATTAGGGACCCCTGTCAGTACCTACGTGAGTTGTGCACTATTGATTCTTACTTTTATTATCTTTTAATGTATTTGGTGCTTACAGGGTGTTACTATGTATCTTGGACTCACGGTGATCCTATTTTCAGCTTCCTCAGTGCTTGCGTGTGTGTCACTATGCCGGGACTCTGACCAGCTCAGCTGGCCCTGGGGGTGGGTTGGTGCTGCATGTGGTGCCGGTGATCAAAACACAGTCCCTGCTCTTGCCTAAGCAGGTGCTTGGTCTGTTGAGCTATCTCACTAGCTCCTATTGACTTTTAAATCAGTTAAGGAGGAATAATGAAAAACTTTAGTTTTTCCTTTTCTTTCCTTTCCTTTCCTTTCCTTTTCTTTCCCTGTTTTCTATTGTTTTGTCTTTTCTTCCCTGCACTAGGGAGCCCCTGGAATTTCTAGCACCAAGATTAAAGACTACAGGAGTGTGCAATAACAGAACAGTTAGCCACTCCCCAACAACCTGTGATTAGAGAGGCATGGGGTATTAAATAGCTTCACATCATGGAACTGTGCAGCCTGGTCCCTTCCCACCCTGGAATCGGAGCAAAAAGGCGCTCCACATCACACTCCCCACCTTGCTGATAAAGTTGCAGACATAGCGGAGGTAGGTGGCTCACGGTAAGGGAGAAGTTAGCTGTCCCCCACAGGAGGAGACTAAGAATTGGGATTGAACAGCCTTGGATTGCAATGACAGAAGCAAAGGACCATGCCCTGCCACAAATGACCTGAGAGGACAGAGAGTTGCCAGTAGGAGAAGAACACAGAAGGCTGAGCAAGGACCAGGAAGACAGTAGTGTGTGGGTCTAGGAACAGCTCCTTGTCTCTGTCTGAAAACAGTATAGCACAGAAACAGATATGCTGAGAGAAACAGGGTAAGGGGTGAGAAACTGTTAATGAACACATAGAATGAACTGCCTGAAGACTCTGGCCCTGGTCCTCACAACTGGAGGCCTAGATCTATGTTGAATCCAGCACAAACTACCACAGGCTTGGCAGTGTTATCCAGCAGCATTTGACTCTTGGTGAATACCAGGGGAATTTTGGTTATTTTATTTTTCTTCTTTGCTGGTTTATTTCTTTTTCTTTTCTTTTTGCCTTTTACTTATATTTACATTGCAATCTATTCATCTTCTTTTCTACTTTCCTTAATTTACATATCTCAACTTAATCATATTTTCATATGAGTGAATATTTTCTCTAATTTTTCTGGTTAGTCCATTGCGTACTCCTTCCTTTTTTCTTCTGTCCCCTTTTCTAATTTCCCAAAACTTGTATGAACATCCTTTCACCCCTCAGATTACTTATATGTTGTTTCTTTTCAGCTATTTCTGTTTTACTCACTCTCCTTGGCAAAGTTTTCCACACCAGAGTAAAACTATTCTACAAAGGGGAAATACTCTATCCATAAACTGCCAATTTATAGCTGGTTATGTTATTTAACTGCAAATTTTTCTTCTATGGTTTAAGGTATAAAATTAATAGTTTCCATAGTGTCAGTTTCTAAACTGTAATAGATACTATTGCCAGTGCTATTTATTTTACTTTAGGTAAGATGTCATATCTGTTGTAATCAATTATTCTCACTTCTGTAACACTACTGGGAGGCTCTGGGGTGATAACCTCACCATACTCTGGTGTTGCAGGGCTGAGGACTGAGCCAAACAGAAATCAACATCTCAATTGTAGTTAATTGGGAAGGTAGAATCTTGGGACAGACATAGACCATGAACCTCCTACACATAGAAGAAAACCCTGAAGAATAGATTTTACTTAGAGAGGTCTTGATACTATTGATATAGCTACTTACTACAAAACTATGTACGAGTCAACACAGAAAACAAAATAAAAAGTTTCAGAATGGAAAATGACAAGATGTTGAAGCAAAATGCAGTCTTAAACCCCTCAGCCCACCCAGAACAAGCTCAGGACACAATGAGACAGAGGAAAGTGGAAAAAGCCCTAAAATGTCTGAAAGGATAACCACTCAAGTTAAAAACAGGACACAGAACAAATGTATAAAGCTATAGAGGAGGTCTCACAGGTAAAACAAGAAGTGATTATAGCCATAAAAGAAATGTTCAGCAAATCTAGAGTAGAGATACGTAAATAGAGGGTTATAGGAAAATGGAGGAAACAATGAATGATCAATATAGGAAATAAATAAAAAAATGGATGAAACAGATTTAAACAGATATATAGTGAATTAAAAATTGTACAGAAATCTGGAAAAACTGCTTGAATAAAATGGAACACTGATGTTCAGACTAGGAAGACAGGATCAGAGCTAGCGATGCAGACATTTTCACTGGAAGAAAGATAGCTTCATTAATAAATGATGCTGAAAAAACTCGCTCCATGTTGAAGATCAAAATTAGACCCATGTCCATCACTATGCACTAAAGTAAAAAATGGATCAAAGATCTAAATATTAAAACAGAAACACTAAATGTATTGGAAGTGAAAGTAAGTAGAAATCTTTTTTTTTAAAAGAAACTTGTTATAGTAGATTTTTTATTTTATAAAAATAAAACACTTTAAAAAGAAACGAAGTACAAATGAATACACAAAAACATAAAGAAAATAATTTGCCCAGTTTAAATAGTGTTATATGCCCAGGAGAAAATTATCAATATACATGCTCTGATAGCTTAAGATCAGCACAAAGGTGAACATGTAAGAGAGTTTCAATTTTGTTTCACATAACAAATGGTTGCTAGTTATTTAAATTTCATCTAGGTAGTTTAGCTTCCATGAGGCTCTCTAGTTGGTCATTTTATTGTAAAAAAATCTCATTTATTTTCATATCTGAAGAAGATATTTTCTATGCTGGGTTCTCAAGAAGACCTAAAGCCCTTTTATAAATTTATACACATTCCTTACACTTTGTAGAGATAAGGGTTGCATTTCTTTTGGTAGGAATGCTGATAGGACAATTTGATTTTTGGTATGTTGAAGAAAAGTAAATTAGAAACTGATGCGGAAATAAAACATGTAAGCAAAGAATGTTATTAATTTGCAAAAAGAGAAGAATAGAGAAATAGGTGCAAACCCAATAAACAAACTCCTAATCTGGATGGCCTTGGGGCAGTAACACTCATTATACTTTTGAACACTGTGTAAGAAAGTGGCAACATAGATGAAATGCATATATATATAAAGAAAAGAGGAATTTTTCTTTTTTTGTAGTTATGCAAGATTATGTAAAATATAATTATATTAGACAAACCCATTTAAAAGGTCATTGAAGATTTCCATAAAACAGTATCAATCTTATGTCAAACCAGAGTCTCATATATCTTATGTCACACACACAAATATACATATATACATATACACATACGTGTGTGTGTGTGTGTGTAAAAGGCAAGGAAGCACAAATATAAAGTCAATGGGAAATGAAAATACTTTTTCTTTGTCTTTGTGAGATAGAATCTTGCTATGCAGCTCAGGCCTACCTTGAGCTCACTTTTGTAGCCCAGGCTGGTCTCGAACTCGCACCGATTCTCCTGCCTTAGCCTCCCTAGTGTTGGGATAACAGGTGTGCACCACCATGCTCAGCTTGGAGATACACTTTGTAAAGTTTCTAATATTAGTAGAAAATATTATACCATGTCTTATAAGGTTTAAGTCAAAGAAACAGTATAAGTCATAAAACAAAAATTAAAATTAAACAATATTCTGAAAATTTAAATTAAAAGTTTCAAAATAATATTCAAAAGTTAAAATTAAATTGTGAGTCCAACTAAGAGGGCAGAAAATAGTGTATCATATCCATGAATCTGTGATCAATTCAGAGTATTTACACAGTGTTTGGTTAGGTTAATATATGCAAAAATATCAACTAAGAAAAGTTTTCATGACAGTAAAGAATTGCAAAGAATAAAAAACAACAAAAATACTGGACTGCGACCAGCTCATATATTTAATATATTAACAGGTTAGGGATATGATATTACACAAAGTTCTAGTATGTGGTGGATGTAGACAGTGTCCATGGTGCTTACTGATGGCCAAGTGTCACTTGTGGGACTGAGCTATTGCTATTTATTGATATTCATCCTATAGACCTATACAGAATCATGACCCATAGGGTTCAAGAGAAGTCCATTTGTAGAATATGCTGATGGAAATATTTTGCTACTGTATACAAAAAAATAATTGAAAACCGGCTTTTGTATATCTTTTTCTCCTGTGTTTAATTGTTTGTCCAATTTGGTGGGTTCTTCCTGTTCACATTCATGGAGTTGTGGTCATTTTGATTCTTCTCTAGAATATCATTTAGTGGTCTGTGTATGGTTGGCTTTGTTGTCATGAAGTACTTTAGTTATTCTTTGTCCTGGAAGTACTTCATTTCTCCATTGAACTTGAAAGAGAGTTTTCCAGGGTATATCAGTCTGGGTTGGAATTTGTTTTCTTGCAAGACTTGAAGTACTTTGCTCCATGCTCTTGACTTGATGGCTTGTTTGGAGAAATCTGCCGTTATTTTGATGGGTTTTCCTTTAAATATGATCTGCTTCTTTTCTCTAATGGTTTTTGGTATACTGTTCCTGTTCTGAATTTCTAGGCTCTTGATTATTATATGTCTGCGTGTGATTTTAATTGGGTCAATGTTATTTGGAGTTCTATATGTTTTGGTTACTGAGTGTCAGATTGTTTTCCCATATTTGGGAAGTTTTTGCTATTACTTCTGCCCATATTCTTTTTATATTATTTGTACTGACTCCTTCTTTCTCATTGATGCCTATTAGTCTCACGTTGTTCATCTTTACATTGTCTTACAGATGATGAATTATTTTTTTTCCTGCATCCTAGTTGTTTTTAAGAGACATTTTCTTACCTTTTCACTAGCTGAAATGGTGTCTTCAAGGTCTGAAAGTCTATTTTCACTTTCATTCAAACGGTTTTGCCAGCTTGTGATTGAGTTTCTTGTGTGTCACTTTGAAACTGCTTCATGCATTCTATTTCTTTCCTATATTGCTCATTCAAGGGTTCCATCATTTTTATATTCTCCTCTTTTATCTGTGTCTTCTTTTGAAGCACTTAGTACTTTCATTATACTTACCATTTCTTTTTAACTTCAGCGATTCTTTTGTTTGTTTGTTTGTTTGTTTTGTATTTTAGGAAGGGTCTACAGGGTGTTCAGGGTCTCACTACTAAATTGGACTCATAGTCATCCACCTGTTTACAGTCTCACAAGAACTAGGATTGCAGGCCCACACCACCATGCTGAGTCTCAACTGCCACATCAGTGTGCCCTGGGGCAGGGCCAGTACAGCAGGCCTGTGGATTGAACTCCTGGTCTCTGTGCCTGCTTGCAACTGCTTTAATCTGCTGAGCTGTTTGGTCAGCCCTCAGAGATGATTTCTGATCCCTGATCTGATTTCCTCTATACTTTTCTGCAGGTGTTTCTTTATTTCAGATGGAATTATTTCAGAGAATTCAAGTGTGTCCAATTTCTTCTATGCTATTGTCTCTTGCATTTGTTCTGGGTGGGCTCAGGGCCTGAGAATTCATTTTGTTCCTTCTCTTTGTCCTTTTGTATGGCACGGTCTTCTGATCTTTGCTGTAGAGCTTTGGTGCAGTTATTATCATGGCATCGGTCTGGATCTAACAAGTTCAAACTCATCCAGATGGCTCCACTTCTTCCTGCTGCAGCCCTTGGAAGTGAACCCACTGTGCCACTCTGGCAAGAAGTTCTGTTCCTGGATCAACTGGGTGGGTCTTGCCTCTAGCCTCTCTGCAGGGAGTTCTGCTGCAGGGCACCATACTGGGCTCTTTGTTGGAGGAAGTTCCACACACATTCCTGTCTTGTGTGCTGGCTGGAATGAGGATTCGGTGGACTGACAGGTAGTTCCACTCACATTGTGGGCCTGGGTGCTGGTTGGAATGAGGCTCTGGAGGGCTCCAGGTAGTCCCACTCACACTGTAGGTAGAAATCTTGGAAACATAGGTGTGGGCATAGAGTTTGTGAACAAAACCTAGATGGCATGGGAAATACTTCAAAGAATCAACAACTGAGATTTTATTTTATTAAAATAAAACCTTTGAAAATCAAAATAAGGGCCCGGTGGGATGGCTCAGTGGTCTAAAGCGCCTGTTTGGGAAAGCTTGGGCAGCTTCAGGGACCACAGTTCGATCCCCAGCACCACATGCTGCGCCAGCCCTGCCCTCAGGGTGGGCTGAGCCGGCTATAAAAATGAGTAAATAAACCAATAAAGGTTATGAAACAAGAAATAAATAAATAAATAAAAATATGTAAAAAAAAAAAAAAAAAAGAAAATCAAAATAAATCATTAACATAGTAAGAAGACAACCCACAGCAGAAAAAGACTTAGCCCATTGTCCCTTCGAAGGACTTTATCTAGAACATATAACGAATTGAAAATACTGAGGTCCCCCAAATTCAAAACCCAATCCAAAGATGGGCATCTGAATAGAATACATACTTCTAAGATGCGGAAAAACGAATGCCATATAAATATATGAAAAAATGCCTAGCATCATTGGTTATTTGAAAAATGCAAATTAAAACAACAGTGAGATTTCATTTTACTCCAGTAAGAGTGACGGTTATTAAGACATCAACCAAAAATCATGTTGGACGGAATAAAGGAAACTTTCTTCACTGTTGGTGTGAGTGTAGACTGGTGTGAACCATAGTGTGAATCAGTGTGGAAATTTCTAGAAAACCTAGGATTAGAGGCCCCTTTCAACCCAGCTATTCCCCTTTTGTGTATCATGCCAGAAGAATTAAAGACACCATACCATAGTAATATATTTGCACCCATATTTACAGCAGCATAATTTGTAATAGCTAACTCTTGGAAACAACTCAAAAGCCCATGAACTGAGAAATAGATTTTTAAAAGTGGTATTTTTATATAGTGGAGTACTACTACAGCAAAAAGGAGGGTAGCCTGGAAACTTTTTGTAGATACATGAATGCTACTTGAGATCATACGCTCAAGTGAAATAAATCAGACTCAGCTATTACCTTGCCTTCCTAATGTGAGAAACTGAAAAGTAAATAAGATCCAAAGTGTACAGTAGATATAGGAAGAAACTGTACAAAAGGAAAGAGAAATTGGGATATGGGAAATGAGGAAAGAAGGGAGGGAAATGGAAAAACATGCAAGTCAGTTATACTGTCGGTGTCTCTTAATTAATTAATTAGTTTGTTTGTTTACTTAATTGATTTATTTTTATGGGTGACTGGAATGGCATGAGGTGCTGAGGATTGAATCATGGTCCCTGTACTTGCCTAGGCTTGCCTAACCAGGTGTTTTAGACCACTGAGCTATCTCACCAGCCTCTCATAGTTTAGCAAAAAAGGTTTATGGTGATATTGACTACAGAAATCTTAATGCCCATATCTTATATACCAAACAACTACCTTAAAAATAAGAATATGAGAAGTATTAACTGTTGTTCTCCTATTGTTATGAAATTGTGTTTTCCTTTTTTATAAATTAAAAAAGAGAAATACAAATTATTTCAGTTTTTGTTTGCATGACAATGTCTATTTTGTTTCACTTTAAAAAATGTATTTGGTGCAGGATCTTGCTGTGCAGCTCAGACTCGTAGTGATCCTCCTGTTTTCAGCCTCCCTAGCTTGGAGAGAGGGCAGGACTGGCACAACATATGGTGCTGTGGATCAAACCCTGGTCCCTGCAATTGCCTAAGAAGGTACTCAGTCCTCTGGTCTATCTCGCTGGTCCTTGCTCCACTTTTAAAAGATGCTTTGCTGGATGTACAGTTCTTGACTCCTGTGTTTTTCTTTCTTATTTCTTTGACTATGATATCTATAGGCCATCTAATATTGCTGATTCTAATGAGAAATCAGCTTCTAACTTTTTAAGGATAGTCTTGTAAAGCAAATGAAGATTTGCTTTTTGCTTTTTTTTTCTTGTTGCTTCAAGATTTTCTCTCACCTTTAAACTTTCTTCTTTTTAATTTTTTGACCAATTTTGCATGCTCTTATCTGATAATCTGAACAATTAATTTGAAGACAAAATATGCCATGTAATAACCATTGTTGAATTGCTATTTAGTAAAATTTAGTATCATTTCTAATTTTTAAAATTATTTTTTTATTCTCTTTACAGAAAGATTTTCTCTGAGCCTGGGAGATATTCAGCAGCTTAAGCACCTACCTGGAAAGTGTAAGGTCCTGAATTTGATCTCCAGTACCACATGCGCAATCACACGCACACACACGCACACATGCATGCACGCACGTATACACACACACACACACACACACACACACACACACACACACATGATTTTCTCTTCGTCTTCGTCTCCCATAATTTTTACTGTCATGTGTGTGGTAGTGATTTTATTCTCATTGTTTGAGCTCATTGAGTTCCTGGATGAGTAGATTAGTCAAATCAAGAAGTTTTCAGGTATCATTTCTTTGGTTCTTTTTGTTCTCTGCTCCTACTACTGCCAATCTCTGTTAGAATGCTTAATATCTCATATTTTTTTGCATCTCTGTTCATTTCTTTTCATTGTTTTTCTCATTAATTTCTTTGGATTGCATAATTTCTATCAATCTATCTTTAAGTTTGCTAGTTCTTTCATTAATTTAAATCTAGCATTGAGCATTTCTCATGAGTTTTTCAGGGCAGTTATCATACTTTTCAATTCTAGAATTTCTATTTCCTAAGTCATCTTCTGTTTAAAACTTTTTACCTCTTTACTGACATTCCCTTCTCTGATGTGACCTTATCATTATAGGTTTATTGACTTATTTAATCATGCTTTCCTTTAGCTCTCTGAAGATATTCATAACGGCTTTTCCTAAGGCTTTGACCATGAAATTCAACTTTTAGTCACTCTCACAGAGAATTCCTATTGCCTGATTGTCCCCTCCCACTGCCCAATATACATACCATGTCTCATAATATGTAACTCATCTTGGGCATTTTATATAACACATTGTAGCGACTTGACCCTGGCCACACCTCAATGGATCTCCTTACTCCCATTTTATTATCTATTTTTTAAAATGATTAACTGTACTATTACAGTAAATTTTATTTCTCTCATGCAGCCTAAAGTTTCTTTTGTTCTTAGCTGGTACTGGTTTGGGTGGGTGGTCCACAGTCATGCTGGGATGACCTTGGTTTTGCCGGTTGATTATTTTATTATTTTCAGCAACCCCCTAGGACAAAGATTTCTCTCTAGACTTACCTGAGCATATTTGGTCACCTTGGTAGGGATAGTATCTGAGTTCATGGTTGGAGTTTTTTTTTTTTTTTTTTTTTTTTTTTTTTTTTTTTTTAAATTTCAGGAGGATTGCTCCATGACGTCTGTTTTCCATCATTGTCTTCATAAACTAGCCCCTGACAATGCCACCTACGTGTATGCCAGTACACTTCAAACATCCTTTGTCACGACTTCTGCTGAGCCATTTCAGTTTGAACTTTTCCATACTCAGCAGCAAATGAAGTCAGTTTCTTGGAGAAGAAGTTAGGAGCTATCTGCTTTGCTGCTTACTCTTCTCTCTGGCAAAATTTGTGAGTCATGGCTTTGAAATATGGCGCTGACAATTTCTATCTCCTGAAGAGAGTTTCCCTTGCCTCTCTCTCTCATTTCAAGTCCAAACATCCAGAGAATGCATTCTTTGGCTCAACTTCTCAAGTGGCTGTCTTTGTTCTAATCAATAATGGCCAGATAGACGAGAGAATGTAAGAACTCAGCAGCAGTTGTGGGAAGCATGAATGGTAAAAGATAAAAAGATTTAGGGCATTCTCAGCATTTCTACAGGAGGCATCCACAGTAGGCTTCATAAGAAAAGTCAATTCACTCTCTAGGTGAATACTGGTTTAGTAATATTTGCTTGATCTGGTTGTCAGTGAAATAATACTTGCTGTCTTAATTACTTTTTACTCATTACTTTGACAAATACCAGACACTCAAAATGAAGGCAGGAAAGGTTTATTTAGCTCATGGTTTGTGGAGGTTTCAGTTCATATTCCGCCGGCTCCAACCAAAGCAAATGACGACAGTTCTTAGTGGCAGAAAACAATGAAGAGCAGAGGATGAGCAGCAGCTGTGGCATCCATGAAGCCCCCCCTCTTCCCTCTATGCCCGTGCTCCACTGTGAAAATCGGGCCCCCTTCAAAGTGCCATGGATGCAAAGATCAGACTCCTCCAATGACCAGAACTTCTCCAAAGAACTAGGACAGGGCAAGGCTACATAAAGTCTTCCTCAACTCCTTTTTGTATACTTTTTAATGAGTCACTCTGGGGTAGCCCATCTGACCCTAGGGTGGAACCAATCATACCCCAGGGTGGGACCAATCACATCCCAGGCAGGCCTTCCACATCTTGCAGGATCGGCTCCCAGAACCTGTGGAGCCAATCCAGCCAAGCTTCCTCAAGTTGACACAATGTATCAACTACCACACTTGCCTTACCAGTATAAAGTACCACTGAGTACTCATTTGTGTGCTAGGGGCTGGAAGAAATTGTTCTTTTGGAGTTAAGGCATATAAATATTTATTTCCCTATATTATGGTCTCCTATAACTAGTGCTTTACCCCTATAAAACTAACCAGGGCAGGGGAGATAGCTTGGTGGTCTAAGTGCCTGCCTGGAAAACAAAAGGACTAGAGCTCCATCCCTAGTACTGCATGCCATGCTGTCCTGTGTTGAGCTGGCCCCTGAAACCAGGTGTGGTGGCACACACCTGTTATACCAGCACTGGAGAGGCTGAGACAGGGTGATCACTACAAGTTCAAGCTGTAGAGTAAGACCCTATACTGAATATATTTTAAAATAGAACAGGACAAAAACAAATAAATAAAACCTGACCACCACTATCTCAAAATTGGACATAGTAGAAGTGGTGAAATGCCATACACCCACACCAAGAAATTATGTTCATTCTATCGAAAGATGGATTCTTTGTACCTCCGATTATGTGTATGAGAACCTCCCCTACAAAAAAAAAAAAAACCAACAACCCAACTTTGGTTCTTTGTTCCAGTTTTCTGTGGCCATCCTCACTTCATCTCTTTAGAGTTGTAGTCATTTTGTGTCAGGAGATGTTAAATGATTTCTTTGATTCAGAACTGATTCGCATGAGTAATCATTCTGCCATTCCACTGGGGTTAAATGAGTTGCGAGATTATGATGATTCCTCAGAAGGAAAATGAAAAAATAAATTGCTTGTGACTAAGAAGCAAACAACTGCAAAACAATTGCTTGAGTATAAATGTCCTAGCAAAGAGGGAGAAGCCAATTAGCCTATGTTGAAACATTATAGGCAATAATTTTAAAAGCCTTTCTATTTGCATAATCATTTTACATCAGTGTACGATGGTTTATTTCTCTTTACTTATCCGTATTGAACTGTACTTCTTACAGCAGTGATACTCATAAAAATACATTCTTTTCTTTAAAGAAAGAAAATAACTTCCAAAAGACAAAGAGTTATTTACAGTATTTTGTAGCTTGAGTTTTAATGACATACATTGCTTATGTTCCTGTTGCATTTTATTTTCTTTGGGAAAATCAAGGTGCTTGGTATACAGGAACATTGACATTAAAGACATAAAACCATGTTTTGGTTTAGAAAAGTAAGCCAATGGAAGGCTCATATTTCCAGCACTTCAACATTCTTTTTAAAATTACTACTCTGCATTAGATGTGTATGATGCATTGTGATAACAGCTGAATAGCACCAACAGCAAAAACCAAAAACTGCTAGCTGGAGGTCTTCATTATGTTCCTTCTATGGAGTGTAATCCAAATCTTTGTAAGTGTCAGACTTAAGTAGGGTGACTCATGTTTCGTATGCTTCTATCCCTCCAAATTTTCATATATCTTAAGGATACTTTGAGTCAATATATTACAAAATCTATTTGGAATTGTCCCCTGAGTTAGAATCTATTTTTAGAATAAGGGGAAACTTAGGGACTGATATTATTTGTCTGAGAGAATAATAATGATGTTAAGAGAGGAGCAGAAGATTCCATACTTTTCCTTCCCTGTTGGTCCTGTAATTCTGTCATCCATTCATCCACATTTGTGGAGCATTTATTATGCTTCCAGCACAGAGGGGATGGCTGGGAAGTGTAAGCATTGCTCTTAGAAAATTTCAAGGTAGTGTGAAAGAAAACTGTGTAAAGCCACTACGACAGTATAAAGTGGTAGATGACGGGAGGTGGGGTTAAAAGACAGAGCAGCATCCATGAGCATTCTAGGGCATGAACAGACCAGAGTTTGGAGGAGCTATTCAGGGAAGCAGCACTTGAACTTAATATGGAGGGATGAGTTGCCCTACCAGCGAAATGAAGAGAAAGTGTGTTTTAGTTAGGAGGAATCACATGTGCATAGATAGGTACGAAAAGTTAAACTCATTGAAGGTGATGTGAGAGGGTGATGTCTTCCCTTCTCTAGACCTGTGGATGCCAGTCAGGAATGACAGGTGAACTTGGAGAGAAACATAGAAGCCAGGGAATCAGATCTCCAAGGCGGTAGAAAACATTTTTTGGGGCCTGGCGGGATGGCTCAGTGGTCTAAAGCGCCTGCTTAGGAAAGCTTAGGCGGCTGCAGGGACCACAGTTCGATCCCCGGCACCACATGCTGCGCCAGCCCTGCCTTCAGAGCAGGCTGAGCCGGCCATAAAAATAAATAAATAAACAAGCAAACAAAAGTTCTGAAACAAGAAAAAAAAATTTTCATGCTTACTCATGAAACACCATTATCCACCTCTTCTCGACATTGTCAAATCTTCCTCAAAGCAATTTTCTCCCCTCAAAGTCATCATAAGTTACATTTGGACAGCTTTGACTTTTCCTGTGCCGATTGCATTTTGCAATAGGGAGACCAAGTTTGATAACTATTTCTTTAAATTAGTAAGCCAAAGAGAATTCCTTTTCATCAATTTTAAATACCAGTCAGTGCTACTGCGAATTGATGAACTCCTGTTATTTGTTGAATTACCTCTATTGTTACAGAATGACAAATTACTAAGAGATACAGAGATACACATCACAAGGATGCCGGGAGCTCATCTCAGCTCACTGCTGGCAATTTATTCTTTCTCCCATGATTACTGTCATTTTTATTTTATTTTATTATTATTATTTTTTGGCTTTGTGTTAAATCACCATCTAATTATGCATCATCACTGCAACTCCTAACAGGCAAACATGTCTTACTCCTAAATTCTGACAGCTACTCTGTTGAGTCAGGCTCATCACGAGGCTGTTGCCACTTTTGTTGACCTTGCTTTTACCTTCTGGCTGTTTGTCAGTTTTCAGTTCCATGGTTATGATGAGAATCTGCAGAGACTCAGTGGTGTGCTTTGAGTAAGTTCATTGATCACTTGGGGAAGGTGAACAGTGGAATTCACAATGGAAACCCCCTTCTAGTTGTTTCATTGACGGATTCAAATGACTTGACTTTTTCTAGCTTCTAATGTATATTTCCAAAAAAAATGCCATCAATATATGATTGTCAGGTGGTGAGAGGCTCATAGGTTTTGGTTTAAATATGATAAGATTACTTGGCAGTTTGGGTGAAACTTTTTGGTATATTTATAAATCAAACAACCTCTATTTTCTTTTATTATTATTTTTTTCTTGTTTCAGAACTTTTGTTTGTTTGTTTTTATGCCTGGCTCAGCCTTCTCTGAGGGCAGGGCTGGTGCACCATGTGGTGCCAGGGATCGAACCGTGGTCCCTGCAGCTGCCTAAGCTTTCCTAAGCAGGCGCTTTAGACCACTGAGCCATCCTGTTGGGCCCCCAACCTCTATTTTCTACCTGTCAAATGAGGCTGATTTCCCTTGATTTTAGGGGACAAAATTGGTCCTTAGTCATTACAGGAAGACAGTTTGACGTGTCTTTCATTTCATGCTGACTTTTCTTTATTTATATATTTAGAACAGGTTCTACAGGGTCTCACTACACAGATCAGAATCGTAGCGATCCTCCTGTTTTCAGCCTCCCAAATGCTGAGATTATAGGTGAGCAACCCCACACCTGGTCTCAATTATTTTCTCAGTGTATCCCAGGGGTGGAGCTGCCATGGCTGGCTGGGGATCCAACCTGGGTCTTGTGCCAGGCACTTTAATGTGCTGAGCTATCTGGCTGGCCCTTTGACTTTTCTTCATATGTAGTTATGAATGGAATTTGAGCTTTAGCAGTTATTCTATTGCCACTAATTGGAAAATTTCAGGTGGTAAATTTAGGGAGTTGAGCAGAAAGAGCAACTAATTTTGAATGTGAAATGTGAGTTAAGTTGGACATGTAAGTTAGCTATTCCCTTGTGTTTGCCAGTATATTTCCGGGACTCCATAACTTTCCTTTTCATTTTTTATGTATCATTTTGATGCATCTATAAAAATACTGAAGAATTTCAATAGGCTCATTTATAATCATAATCTCTTTGGGATCGTCACCTGTTCCCATTTATCAGCATTGTCAAGGAAATTTGGTACATTTTTATTTTTATTTAATGAAGAAGCAGCTGCTTTAGCAGATGTTTCATAAATTTAGGTGGTGCCCTGAGCTTCATTATCAAAAGAACACTTAAATACTCTCTGCATATACAACAACTGGTATTAGTAGTTTGCTTTTTTGATCATGACAATTCTTGCAATGAATATATTCCAACTACTTAGCTCTCCAAATCAAGAATCAACATACAATTGCAGACTGCAGAGGTGACTCTGTTTACCTATTTGTATTTTATTTTGAGAATACTTATTAAAAAAGAGAGGTCATAATTTATTGGTGCTTCCTTGGACTAACTTAGCAAACAACCTATTAAAGTTAAGTAACTGAGTATGAAGAACTAGGACCTCAGAGTCATCCAATTAGAATAAGCAGAGTCAGGTTTCCAACACAGGTCTCACTGACTTCTATACATATTTGATTATCCGCCCTTGCTGTATCAGCCAGATAGATTCCATTCAATTTTCCTGATGAAGGCATAGGATGTATTCCTTTACACCTCTGTGAAGAGATTTGTTGTCCAAGGGACTCCAGAAAGTCTCTACTATCCTTTGGCTATTGGATTAGAAAAAAAACAAGCATAGAAACAAAGAGGGTTTAGATGTCATGTGTCCTTAGAACATAGTAGTTGCAATCGTTAGAATACAACAGGATGTTGGGTCTATTTTCTGCAAAGGAGAAAGACTCTATGATGTGCCAGTCAGAATGACTGGATAGCATTTGGGTTCTGCCATTTTCTACAGTGACTCCAAGATGATAGATTTCAAATATACCTCACAGTAGGTCTATGGAAACATACCTTCCTCTTCCAGAGGGGATGGTTTTGCTAATGGTTAGTCATTGAATTTTATTTCCAAATCTTTTAACTTACTCTCAGTTTCTGAAGCGATGCTGGGAGGTGGACGTTCACTATGCAGTTTATAATCTCATTTAAGAAACTGCAACACCTTATTCCAGTCAGCTGTAGAGAGAGGCACCTGTTTTATCAAGGGTCCATGAGTGTTTTCTTTTCTGGGAATGGAAATTTTGGTTAATACAGCTTGTTACTCTCTTGACATTAATTAAAAAAGAAACAAGTCATGATTTTCATTAGTTTCCCTTGAAGAATTTTTTTCCTAGCAAAGATTAAGTCACTTTCTGTTGCTGCCTTGATCATTCTGTAGAACAAGGTGACTTCTTTTTCCTCATTTGTTTTCACATATTTATCATGTCTTGTTAAATATTTATTCAGTGTTCCTTTAACCATCATCCATCCATCCATCCATCCATCCATCCATCCATCCTTCCATCCATCCACCTATCTACTTATCCTTTCATTGATTCATTAATTCAGTCTGATATTTTTTAACATTTAGTTCTAATTATATTTATACTTCATTAAATTATCTTATAAAGTACCCAAAATTAAAATGTTTTATGAATTTCATGTGTATATATGCATTTTATTATAATAAAAATTATATAGAAAATAAGTAATATACAGAGCTGTGCATATGCTGATAGTGTATATATAAATTTATGCACTCTCATGAAAGCAACTTGACAATGTTTTTAAGAACTTAAAATGTACCTACTTTATGACTCAGTGAATCCACTAGCAGTAATTTAATTGATCAGTGGAAGTTTCGAAAAGTAGCTGCGTTCTTTTAAAACTATTATTAAACTCAGTGTACATATTTCTTCATTCTTTTCCCATTGGGAATTTTGTGCTTTGATTAAATTTGACAACAAAGACTTTGTCTTATTTGATATTTTACTGTGTTTCTCAAATATATCTTTCTGCTCTGCTCTGAAGACAAATTTATGTATTCATTTAAAAATACTTTATCTAGCACATACTATGTGGCAGAAAATGTTTGAAATATTTACAGATGAAAATCCCAACTCTCATGAAGCTCACATTATAGAGAAGAGATGCAGAAACATCTACAATAAATGTATTATACAGGCAAATTATATAGTAAATAATCCGGTTTGGAAAAAATGAGCAAGACAAAAGTATTTGAGATATTAGTAACAAGAGGTAGATTTTAAAAGGATTGTTAGGACAGGTTAAATCTCTGCCTAAACACCAACTTCTCAGTGTAAAGAAGAGGAGAGAGGTAGCTAGCAGATATCGGGAGTGGATGAGGCCGGTGGAACTAGGCTGAAGAATGAGAGAAGAATGAATGGAGAAACAGATGCACCATGGAAAGCCAGTCATAAAGAGCCTGGTAAGAAATGTCAAGAACTGTGGCTTCTGAGGAATAGCTGCATGGCACAAGTGTCTGTCTGGCAAGTGCAAGGTCATGAGTTCAAACCCTAGGCCCACAAAAGAAAAGTTAAGCTCTGTGGCTTCTGAGTCAGCAAGGCACCTTAACGGGTTGTGAGCAGATGACCCTGTACCAAGTAAATCAATCAATCAATCAATCAACCAGTCAATCAATCAATCAATCAATCATTAAAAAATGAATAAAAAGAAGGAGTCAGTGATGATTCCCTATCAACTAGGATAAAAGTGGACGGACCAGATTGGGAAGAGATAGTAGGTATTTTTTTGTGTGTTTCTTAAACTGAGAGCATCCAGTGGATGTCCAGTTGGAGACTTCTGCCAGGAGGAAATATAAATTAGAATTCAGAAGACAAATCTGGCTTGATCTTGAGGTTTATATCTTGGAGTTGCTGGCAGAAAATGGGGGGGGGGAGGGGCTTTAAAACCACAAGAGTGGAAGGGATCAAGACAGGAACAAGCATAGGTATCCCAAAATTGTGAGGTGGAGCAGCAGAATGGAGCTAGACAGTAATCAGAGAAGTGACCAGAGTAGGAAGCACACAGCAAGGATGGTGTCCTGGACACCAAGTGCACGCGCTGCGTGTCAGTGAGGAGGCACAGAGTGGTCCTGTCCAGTGCTTCAGGCAGGTCCAGGAGGTTAAGGTGCTGCCTAGGGGTCACCGGTGGCCTGTGCCAGGGTCCAATGCTGGAGTCTTAAAGATTGCAAATGGATTTTTGTCTTAGAACTGAAACTGAAAAAGTTGTGGTTAAGACAAATGTTACAGGAATATATTAGCAGTGTAACTAGAAAAAAATTAATCCAACAAGCATTTGGGAAAAGTAAAATCATAGTATGACGCAGAATAATCTCATACGTTAGTACTGAAATGAATAATTTATTGTTATTCTACTCCTGCCCCTCTTTATGCAGGAGGATCACTAAGAGCCCAAGCTTCATAGTGAGACCCTGTACCAAATAAGTAAATAAAAATTTAAAAAAGAGAGAAATATTTCTATCCCTGTGATTTCTGCATATACTTCCAGTGTTTATCATTTTACATATTACCGAACACAAATTTTCCTCTAATTTTTTACTTAGTGGGTAACGTATTATAAATGTGCTAGCACTCATACTTTATTTCTTTACTAAGCAATATAACTTGGTGTTCTTTTTACGTCAGTATAAAGAATTCTTCATTCTTTTTTTGTAACTTATTTATTTGGTACAAGATCTCACTATGCAGCTCAGACTTGTAGCAATCCCCCTACCTCAGCCTCCTCAGTGCTGGGATTACAGGATTGCCCCACCATTAATGGTTTCATTGGCCTCCATGGCACACTGGGTTTCTGGGGTGTGCATGGCATGTGGAACCAGAGGTTATACCTTGGTCCTAGCGTTTTCCAAGCAGGCACTTAGACTGCTGAGCTATCTCCCCAGCCCCAGTTTTTTTGGTCTTTTTGAGACAGAGTCTCAGTGTGCAGTTCAGGCTGGCCTTGAGCTTACTTTTGTGGCTCAGGCTGTTCTCGAACTCGCACTGATCCTCCTGCCTCAGCCTCCCAAGTGCTGGGATTACAGGCGTGCGCCACCACACCCAGCTTCCAGCCACATTTTTTTTTTTTTAAAGGTTAGTGTTTCATTGAGTAGATAACATTATAGTTTATTTTAACTCATTTTCTTTTGATGGGCATTTGGGATATTTTCTTAAGTTTTGAAATTAGACAATGCTGTGATGTTACAGTTACAGTTGTCACATGCTCAAGTGAGATAAATTCTTAGACTTGCCATGCCCCAAATTTTATACATTTTGTATGCATTGTCAGATTCTCCTCTCTGGGGACTGTACTATTTTGCATACTTATTGGCAGGATACATTTATTACTTTAAAATCTTAACAACTGAATATATTATCAAAGTTTTGGATCTTCACCAATATAATAGATAAAAGATGGTATCTCTTATACTTGAGGTGGAATAATTTAAATATAGGTAAGGAGCACTTGCATTTTTTTCTCCTGTGAGTTTCCTTAATATATCCTTTGCCCATTTTTCTGTTGCATTTTCTTTCTTTCTTTCTTTCTTTCTTTTTTTTTTTTTTGAATCGAATTCAGGACCTTGAACTTGTCAGGCAGGCATTGGACCACTAAGCTACATCCTGGGCCCTCGGTTGCATTTTAAAGATGCATTTCTTTTAGATTTTCAGGAGATTTTGTTGTACTACAGCAGTGAACATTTGTCCTATAAATTGTAGCTATTTTCCCCTGATATATGTTAGCTTGAATTTTTGGCATGAAACACTTTTTTGTTTTGTTTTAATGTAGTCAATGGATTTTTACTTATGTATTTGTTTTAGAGCTTGTAGTTTTAAAATCACAATTAGCCGGGCGTGGTGGCTCACGCCTGTAATCCCAGCACTCGGGAGGCTGAGGCAGGAGGATCGGTGCGAGTTCGAGACCAGCCTAGGCTACAAAAGTGAGCTCAGGAACAGCCTCAACTGCATAACGAGACCCTGTCTCAAAAAGAAAAAAAAAAAAAAATCACAATTAGGTCAGTTTGTAGATAATAAAAGGGCTTGATATATTTTCTTCTAGTACTTTTTTTTGCCTCATTGGAGTTTTCCTGGGTATGCGATATGAAAACAATTTGAACTTTTTCCAGATGGCTACCCAGAGATTTCAACTCCATTTATTGAAAAGTGCAAGTTGCTGCCAGTACGTTGAGATTTTACTTTTCTCATACGACAAATTCCCACATGTATTTCTGACAGTGCAGAGCTCGCCTGCCTATCACACTGATCTGTCCACATACTCCCATGCCTCTGTGTCACTGCTGTAGTTATTATGGCTCCAGCAAATGACTTAATTTCTAGCTCATCATCATCACTGTCAGCATTTTCCTTGTTACTTACCATGACTTGCCTATTTGCGGGGCCATTTGGTATACCAGTATTTATAACATTAAAAATAAGCTTAGAGAACTACTTTGAGTCTGTAGTTATTCAAATCCACCTGGCCTTTCATTTAGCTCACAAGCACTTGCTGAGACCCTAGTAACTTTAGCTATTTTGCTATGGATTTGGGGAAATTCAGTGAATGGAATTTAAACATTTCCTCTTTTTGGAACTTTGTAGCCACAAATACTAGTCCTAAGTCTTATAAGAGAGTGTTCTACATGATATTTTTAACAGCATTGGAGACTAAGTAAATTAAAGCAGAATATTGTGTTTGTGATTTTATTAGAGCATAAAGAAAAAAATGCCTTTAAAATCCTGTGCAAAAACATCTATAATAAATCACTCTTGATCCAGAATGATAAAGACTGTGGGAAAGCAGAGAACATACTGGAACCCACTGATGCACCATAGCAGTAGCTTGTGCTTCCACTTGCCTTGGGAATTGAGTATCTATTTAGGGCCATAAATTGACAGTTCAGTGGCCACAGGAATACTTCAGCAGCTGACAAGACTAAGAAATGATTGTTCCTGCACTATATCAAGCACTTACAATCTGACTCAAGCTGTTAATAAGAATAAAATTGTGCTAACTTTTTGGTTGAAATTCAAGATTTATTGTCAAATCCTCGAAGCTAAGACAGGATATTTGGCTTTAAACTCAGCTTTGGCTGAATATGGCTTTTAGCCTTTGACCACTGCATGATAAAAAAAATTGCATATTCTGAGGTCCTTTACCGTCCACTGTGCTTTCTAAAGATAAAACCAAAAGATGAAAATAATGGAGACGTAGTACCTATGTTTGGAGTGTGTCAAGTCTGCGACAAGCTTTTCATTAGGTAAGGTGGTCTCAGCCCCAGATAACCTGTCCAGGAGGCAGAATGACCACCGAAACAACTTGCCCAGGCTTTCTTTTCCCTCCTGTAGAAGAGGATCAGCCTTTCACCCTTTAGTGACTGTTGCACTACTAAAGTAAATTCTTGCAAACTTGGAATGACTTGCAGAACTCAAGGATGCTTTAAGAAAGTGACTCATTTAAGCAAGATAGAAAACAAGACCTAAAAGTAGTTATATAGAGAATACTTTCTATTGTCAATTGGCATACAGGGATGGCCACATTTTATAATAATTTATTACACATTTTATGGAAAACTAAAAGAATTCAAAGGCCTCAAGTGCAAAGAAATGATAAGGAGATTGGAATGCTATCATATTTATTTATTCATTACAATTCTGTACATGTATTAAATTATCACATGTATATTTTAAATATGTGCAATTATGTGTCAATTAAAAAGGAAAAATAAGGCCAGCTAGATAGCTCAGTGGATTAAAGCGCCTGCTTAGGCAGATGCAGGGGCCGCGGGTTCTGCCCCTGGATGTGCACTGAGACTAGGCATGGTGGTGGGCGCCTGTAATCCCAGTGCTTGGAAGGCTGAAAACAGGAGGAGCACTATGAGTCTGATCTGTGTAGTGAGACCCATGGACCCTGTACTAAATACATTTAAAAAAGGGGAAAAAAGCATATAGATGTTTTAAAATAGCCATACAGAATATTTTTCTGTACCCCTTTATGCCATAACTTTTGTTTGGAAATTCCTCTGGCTTTGCATCTTTCAAACTTCAATAATCATCCCTAGAAGTACATTCTTTCTGAGCTCACTTCCAGGGAGGAGCTAACAATACATTACTATTATGACTGCACCTTGGTACTTGCATTATTAGTAAGATGACCTCAAATTTTGTATCAACTGTAATCACCTGGAGGGCGTGCTAAACCACAGATTGATAAGTTCTACCCTAAAATTGATAAATAAGAAGGCCTGCTATGAAGGTTAAGCACTTACATTTCTGCATCTGGGGACATAGCTTGGTGGTCTAAGCACGTGCCTAGCAAGCACAAAGACCCAAGTTCGATCCCTGGGACTGCATGTCATGCAGGGCCCAGAACCCCAGACTTCCCAGAACCTCTGGCCCAGAAACTGGGCATAGTGGCACATGTCTGCAATCCCACCGCTGGGGAGGCGAGGCTGAGACAGGAGGGTCACTAACTGCATAGTGAGCCCCTGTATCAAATAAATAAATATTAAAATAAATAAATTAGGCTGGGGAAATAGCTCAGCAGTCTAAGTGCTGCTTGGCAAGCATAAGGACCTGGGTTTGGTCCCAAGTACTACATGCCATGCCCACCCCAGAACTCCCGGCATGCAGTGCAAGCCACCAAAACCCTGCATGGTGGTGCATGCCTGTAATCCCACTCCTGAGAGAGGAGGATCACTATGAGTCTCGGCTGTATAGCAAGATCACGTATCAAATAAATAAATTAATTAATTAATTAATATTTTAAAAAGTAGTATCTTATTTCCAGAGCAATAGAAACAAATTCTTGTTAGTGTATTTGGTATATATGTATATTAGAAATCTCAGCAAATATTTCAGATGATAATAGTCAATTTCACTATTGCCTGAAACTGAACGTATATATGATAGTATTCCTTTGATGGCGTGCATATGCAATAGTATTTTTGATGTCAATAATTTTTCTTTTCTATTTTAAGGAAGGGTCTACGGGGTGTTCAAGGTCTCACTACTACATCGAATGTGTAGTGATCCACCTGTTTGCATCCTCCCAAGAGCTGGGATTACTGGTGTATGCCACCATGCCCAGTCTTAATTGCCAGTCTCAGCACACCCTGGTGGTGGGGATGGCACAGCAGCCCCAGCAATCGAACCCCTGACCCCTGCCCTTGCTTCAGGTACTTTAATCTGTTGAGCTATTTGGCCAGCCCATGAAAATAGTTTTTTAAATAAAATGAAAAATAATAGAATAAATCCATTAGAAATTACATAGAGTTTCACTAATAAAAACAACAGAAATTCAATAATGGTTATTATATTGTATATTGTAGTCTTCAAATTAGTTGTTCAGATTACCAGATATAAGCAAGCAAAACTGGTCAAAAAGTTATGAAATATTAAAAGAGAAAAAATTTGAGCATTAACTACTTTCAATAGACCAGCAGAAATCAGCAGTATAATTATCCAAGCTATCTTGTGTATATACAGATAGATTTTTCCCTTTTTTCTTTCATTTTTATTTTCCCTCATCCCAGTTATACCTTCTTTTTGAGCAATTTCTTTTCCAATATCTATTGTACCTTTTAGATTTTATTTACTTTTTCAGCTTTTTACACTAGTGGGACGGTCTGATGCTCACACATGTGGGTATGATTTATTTCACTTACTTGATGCCAAATTTGGAAACCCTGGTTCTATGCTAACAGTGATCTAAAAATGGGTGTGTAGGAAACTCAGATACATCCATTGTAAGAGTTTTCTAAATTGTCACCAACAGCCATATCCTTTGATATGATTTTAATCTAAATATTTCTCAGAAGTCTTAGGTGGAGTCTACTGGCTCCTGGGAGTGCTATCCGTAGCAGTGTATTCATCCACCAGTATGTTTATGACTGAATGTAGTATTAGAAGGCGGGACTTGATCAGAAGTAAGTCTCTGGGTTCATATGCTTGGGCCTGGCTCCTCTTCTTTCTCTTCATTGCCTGGCCATTATGGGTTGAACAGCTTTCTTCTCTCCTTCCCTTTTGCTCTGTTTTTTCTGTTTTGGAGCCTACTGCCATGGACTGAACCCACTGGAAACTGTAAGTCTAGTAAACCTCTCTTCCTTTAAGTAGTGGGTATTTGGGATATTCTCAGTGGCAGGAAGTACACACCCCAAAAGGAAAACTTGTGTGAATCAATAAATAAACCAAAAACTCTGGGATTTTTTTTTTTTTAATGAAATAGATAATTTTAGTTTATTTAAAAGCAACACACTACTTTAATGCAAGTCTTCAGAATTGTTTGGTCCCCACTGAAGTCTTTTTTTCTCGCTTCTACAACGTTTCCTTATCCCTCTCCACCCCAGGCTACCTGCAGAATAACAGGGAGCTTTGCTGGGTTGGGCCTTCCCTCCTTTACATAACAAGTAGGTGACTGTACTGGTCTCCTTGCCAGCTGGGACTTAAGAAGTTGAAGATAAAGCTAGCCAAAGATGTGGGCTATTGATTTTTGGGGCACAATTCGGTCTGAGGCAGAAGGTGCCAGGAGCAAGTATTTTGAAATATCTAAAAGCAAAGGTTAAGCGTGTTGACAATAACACATACGCTGGGCTTTGTTGCCCGTTTCCGTTTCCTCTTCTTAAGATTGTTCTGCTATGCAAACATTTTTTAACTAGTAAATTGATGAAAGAACAGAGATGAAACAACCTGTGTGTTTGACCTTACTGTTCAGCTGCCTATATATGAAAATGATAAAATGGAATGAGGCAATTTTTATTGTTATTTTAAATTTTTTATTTCTTTTTTTCCTCCTTTCCCTAGGAACCAGGGATTGAACTCAGGTCCTTGTGCTTGCCAGAAAAGTGCTTATTCTATTGAGCTATCTCCCCAGCCCCTACTGACTTTTAATTTTCAATGCTTTTCTTACTCTACCCCCACGCCTAGTTGTAGTTTTCTTTTCTGTGGATTTGATCTTCTTGGCAGGTGGCATCATCTATATTATTCAGTCTACTTGCATGAATACTGTCAGAGCATTTACCTGTCTTTTACCTTGAAAAAGGAACTAGTGGATGAAGACAGTGCTACACTTTTTCTTTCTTTCATGGAATAGGTAGCTGTTTCTCATGAAGGATCTCCTTTACAACTTCCTTTATATGTCCCTTCAATGATTCTACTTGTCTCTCATTTAAAAGCAGTGTTTAGGGGCTGGAGAGATAGCTCAGTAGAATAAGTGCTTGCCTGGCAAGTGCAAGGGCCTGAGTTCAATCCTTGGTTCTGCTAAAAAAATAAAAAAATAAAAAAATAAAAGCAATGTTTAAGGAATGGATAAATATTATAAATATTTTTATATAATGGCACATTACTCAGTTATAAAGAAAGAAAAACTTGAGGACTTTATAGGTAAATGGATACAATGAGAGGTTATATTCATAGGTGAAACAAATCAGGCCCACATGTATAAATATTGTATTGTCTCCCTAGTGTAAACACCTCAAAGAATAAATAAAATCTGAAGGATATAATAGATATAGTAAAATGGAAATAAACTGAATAAATGGAATAAGCAATAGAGTTGAGAAAAAGGAGAAAAGGTAGAAAAAAAGGAAGGAGAAAAATCATACAAATATATTTATATCATATATATTTGTATATATATGATAGTTAGGTTGACTATAGTACTAATTTCTTTCAGTTTTTGAAGTAGCAGTTCATGTTTAAAATTTCACCTTGACTAACTCTATATGCTAATATCTGCAATCTGAGGCACTACATAGAAGCCAGCAAAGTGGAACACAAAGCCTTCTGCTGAATAGCTCTGATCTTGTTCTCCTATATGTGTACCATTTCTAGTGTCTTATCAATTATTATCTTACTCCCTTTAAAATAAGCTAAAAGGTGGGGCCAGTGAGATGGCTCAGCGGTCTAAAGCACCTGCTTAGGCAAGCTTAGGCAATGGCAGGGACCGTGGTTTGATCCCTGGCACCACATGCTACATGAGCCCCACCCACAGGGCAGGCTGAGCTGGCCATAAATAAATAAATAAATAAATAAATAAATAAATAAAGTTAAAATTTAAAATAAAATAAGCTAAAAATAAAAAGAAGAGAAAAATTAAGGTTTATTAGAAGTAAGTGTTAATGTTAAATTTTTTGACCAATCTTACATACCTGTATCTGTTAATCTGAGCAATAGATGTGATGATTAAAAATACATAATATAACAACTTGATAATTTTTTATTCTTGTTTTGAAATGCTACACCGTTTCTGACTTTGGTTTCATTTTTACTCTTTAATTATTTATTTTATTTTTTTCACTTTGAAAGTTTTATTTTTGGAAAACAAAATATGCCATGATGTACATGATATGCAAGCTTTTGATATAAAATATATCAAAAAGATGAACAAGAAAAAAAATAAATTAATTCTTAAAAAATATTCATTGAAACAAGAAAAATAAAATAAAATAAAAATAAATTAATTCTTAAAAAGATGAATAGCACAAATTTAACTGTTTTTATATGTAAACTGATGTAGTAGGTGGATAATGGATGATAATCTCTAGAAGATACAGTCTAGTTAAATCAGTGGTTCTCAACATTTGTAATGCCATGACCACGCAATACAGTTCTTTTTATTTTTATTTTTTCATTTCCAGGTAGCTTTATTTATTTATTTATTAAATTTAACAATGTTTATATTACTTATTTTCATCTTTAAAAAGTAGTGCTACTCTGTCCTAAGTACTTATTTTATTTTAAGTCACATGAATTCTTGTTACCCACAGAAAAGGAAAACATTGTAGGGTACGGAGAAATACAAAAAGGAGGGGAAAGCACCATTTGATGTGTTGTATTTCTTTTTTCCTTTAGGACTACTGAGTAAAGTTCAAAGTTTTATACTAGTGTCTTAATTCTATATCAGTGATGCCTAGCCTTCATAAAACTCAGAACATTTAAACAATAGACTAAAATATATATCCCCAAGCATAAATATGTACACTTAAAAAACAAATACCTAAAATTTTACTGCAAGAGGTTTATCTTCATGGGATATGTGCTTACTTGAAAATTTCGGTCAGTGAAATATTCTGTTCTAGTCTTAGTAACTTAACTTTTGTTTTAGGTTTATGAATGAATATCTTCTGGAATCTACATTTTCCCAGGCTGCAAACACAGCATCTTTATGTGGGATTTTGATACTTTTCTAACTGTCAGAAAAGAGTGATGCTGGTGGCTTGTAGAGTTTTGCCTTTTTTTTGGACTGGGAATCAACCTTGGGACCTTGTGCTTGTTAGGCAGATGCTTCTAGCACTGAGCTATATACCCAACCCAAAGTTTTGCTCTTATCTACACAGATTTCTTTATCTGATGCAGTTGGTTTTAATTTCCTAGGCCTCAGAACCATCTTTGGAGTTTTTAACAAATTGGTTGCTTGAGACCAGTATCCTGAGTTTCAACTTCCATTGGCTTAGGTGTTAGAAGCAGGGGGCAAGATATGGGTTTCTTTTTAAACACCTTGAGTTGATTGCAATATTCAGTAGTTTTTAGCTATTGAGTTTTAATCAAATTGATAGACTGTGGGTATGCATAAAATCCAGAATCATCTTTTAGACTCTAAGCAAGCTGTGACTTCTTAGTTTCATAGATATTTCACTTGGAGTCCTAAAGTTGTTCAAACTGTAGTCCCACAGTGGTTAAGCTGACCTCTAGCTTGTTTGCTTTTTTAAATCTGCTACATGCCATTCTTTTGAGAATAAATGTCTAGGTTCCTGAAGAGTATCATGTGAGAGGATTAAGGAGCAGGAAGGGCAGAAAGCCTCCTTTACAATGTGGGGCAGTGAGGGAGTGAGCCCATAGGCTCTTGTGTGCGAGTCTGGCCATGTACACCACTAATCTAGCTATATCCATCATGTCAACCTTGCTTACAAACTTACTGCTGCCTGTCTATAAAGATGTGACAGTAAGTAGCCCATATACTGTGTTATTTATTTGTTTATAGGTTAATTGTTCAGAATGTTGATCTCATGGGCTCCTTTTCCCATTCTTTCTCAAATACCCTTTCAAATCAATAAACATAAAATAGGGCAGCTTCTTCCACACAGGGGACTCTGAAATGGTGCAGATTCTATCTACTTGGTACCTTTTTAAAAATCACTCTTATAAGGAGCCATGTGGTTCAGCATAAATATTGGTACCACTCTAAACATTATGGCACAATTATAGGCACTAATTTTTGAGTATAATAATATAATTAAGGTACTAAATATTTAACTACTTGTTCTTTTGCTTGTTGTTTTGCTAACCTAGTTGTATGTGTGTACATACATAATGCAATAGTATATATGTAATGTGTATATGCCTCGAATTTGCAATCAATAAGTTTTACAAATTTAAATTTTAAAATGTTGGTTAATGATGAATTGCTTAACAAAGTGAGAGCTATTGGGAGTTTCTAAGTTTGCCTGAAAAAGTGTGTTAATAAGCAAAAGCCTAGTATAGGCTGGAAAATCATTATGGAAAGCTCTATCAAAGAAACATCTGGTCTAGTATGTTTATTTGCGGCATTATTCAGAATGGCTGAAAATGAAATTAACTTAAGTGTTCATTACCGAATGAATGAAGAAAAAGTAGAATGTGTACACAATGAAATATTATTCAGACTTTAAAATGGAGAAATTCTGTCACTGTCAGCAATTTGAATGAATGTGGAGACCTTTCTGCTATGTTCAATAAGCAAGGAGCAGAACGAAAAGTGGCGTGATGTCATACGTGGAATCTCAAAAGGTAGATCTTGTGGAAGAAAGTAGAATGGCTGCTATTAGGAGCTGGGTATGGGTGGAATGAATATTCAGGGCGGAAGTGTATATTTTGGAGATGTATTTTACATCATATTGGCTATAGCTTATGCATTGCCTATTCGATAATTGTTAAGAGAATAGATATTAAGTGTTTTCATTACAAAATGATAAGTATAGAAAATTATGGATATGTTAATGCCTTTGCTTTGTCTCGAAAAACTATGGATGAATGCCAACATGCAGTGTGCCTTGGTTTGTGAACTTAATTCGTTATTCTAGGGAAGATAGCTACATTTGTATTGTGTGGGGAAAAATAGCAGCGGTCATGTTTGTCACCCAGTGTGAAGTTCACAAACCAAAGCACAACTTTGCTGGATGCTTCTGTAGGGAGCCGCATTGTTCGTGAAAAGAAGGTATTACCATAAGTGCATTCTTTGTACACTTGACTCAAATCCGTTAAATGACTAAGGTCTATGTTAACAGTGAGATTGGTCAGATCACTATTTAATAGAAAAGGTATTCCTAAGGATGTCAGTGTTTCTGTAAATTAAGAAAGAAACAGAGCAAGAACAAGGGCAAAAAAGGTTTTGGTAGTATTTGCACCAGATTTATGAATATGCGTAAAATTCCTTTTCTTTTTGAATACTTCCAATCTTTAGCTCCTCCTACCTCTTTTATCTTTCTAACTCAGTGATAAAACTTTGACACTTTAGTAATAAGATGGGATTTTCATCTCTAGCTCCACGTATTGTTTATTCTAGAAAGCGCTGTTCCTGGCTACTTAGCTCCATGTGCTCAAGTCTGCTTGCTTACCACTGACCAAATCAAGTGAGGTCACTTATTTTGGTAAAGAGAAGAATGGATATGTTCACAGTTAGTTAAAGAGAAGGTGGAGGGGTTTCCTCACTGAAGTCAGCACTTTTACAGTTTGAGCATCTTATCCTGGTTGCACTGATGAGGGCCACTGGATATGCAGATCAAAAAAGCAAGCCATCTGCAGGCAAATTTCCTATTTTCCCAGTTGAGGCTAGGGCATAGCAGGAGAAGGAAACCAAGTCAGTCACTAGCGAACAGGAAGTTTTTTTTTTTTTTTTTCAAACAGGAAGTTTTGATATATATTTCAACACACAGCCAGTTTAGAATGAACCAAGGACTACTAGTGTGTCCTTTTAGCTATGCAGGCTGTATCGTATCACAGTAATATCACTTATGTCTGAGTCACAAGCAACTAAACGTTTTCTAGGGAGGTAGGAAGGAGCAAAAGCACTTTGCATTCTAGAGTGAATCAACAGAGCTTTCCAAGCACAACCTAATGTCTAGCCTCTTAAAAGGCTCTTAATTCAAACTCTCCTGTCAGATAGGCCCCACAAGGCTCATAAGAATCCCAAAAGATGAAGCCAAAGAGCAAGTGTAGTGTTTTGTAGAGTGGATTTACACCTCCAACTAAACACTGGCTTGGAGAGTGTTGCCCTGCTCCCAAGTAGGCAGCTCTTTGGCCAAGATTAATGCTCCTAGCTTATACTTATTTGATGGAGAAGGTAGATCTTCTGCAGCTTCCTCGTTGGAGAATCCTGGGACAAGCTGTCCAGTTAATGTGCAACTCTTAGTACTGAAACCCTACTGTCTATCTGAGAATAAAGTGCTTATAAAAAGAAAAAAATGAAAGAAACCAAAGAAAGACAAAATAATTTTGTACTCTACACAAACAAAAAAGCAAATACTTGGAACTTTACTTTTTAACCTCGGGATCTTTTTTCACATTCATCAGTGCCCCAGCTGACCTGTAGTGGATTGAAATGGCCATAGACAATGAAGGGTCTTAGCTCATCATGAATGTCACTGCGGAGCAACTTCAGTGAAATGATGAATGGGGGAGACGGTAGGTCCTGGGAGGGAACTTTCCAGTGGGCAGAACTGCCAACTCCATGAATAGCTTTTCTTTTGCTTACAGAGCAAAATTTATTGGTGGCTGATACCTAGAATAGGAAAGGAGGGAGAATCGCAGAGTACAGGTGTCCTTAGCAGGCGCTGGGGTGTCCCTATCATGGGTTCAGCAAGCTCTGAGCCATCAGTCTGTTTTTTGGGAACTGACCTGCTGGCTGTCTATCCCCAAAATAGTTACTGGCCACTCAGGTCCGGTTGCTTAGGTTTGTTTGCTTGCTGCTGACCAAATGAAAGTGGATTGTTTATTTTGGTAAAAAAGGAGAAAGGATTTAGTCAAATGTGGCCCTGAGTGGATAGAGAGGCGTCATCACACAAGTCACCAGATTCCTATGTGAAGATCAGTAGGTCTTTGATGACATGGAACAGTGTAAAGAGGAATGCAGTGGAACACCAGATGTGCCCTGGCTTGTTCCATTTCTTCTAGACCTGGGACCTGTCCCTCTCTTGCCCATGGAAAGGAAACAACTGTGACTTTCTGGTACCATTTTCTGGGCTAAGATGTGGGGCTATGGTTTGTGCCCTAGGCCTGAAGAAATCTGGAGAATCCACTTATCTCTAAAAGAAAGAAATCTAATTTTTAAAGTTCCATATTGTCACATGGGTTATAGCAGTGGTTCTCAACCAACCTATCTAATGCTGTGACCCCGCAATACAGTTCCTCATGTTGCGGTGGCCCCAAACCAAAAAATAATTTTGGTGGCTACTTCAAAACTGTAATTTTGTGACCCCTGTGTTTTGGTCGTTCGACCCCCGCTGGGGTTGCAACCCACAGGTTGAGAACTGCTAGGTTATAGTCTAATTATTTCAAAAATT
This sequence comes from Myocastor coypus, assembly GCA_004027025.1. Taxonomy (NCBI): domain Eukaryota; kingdom Metazoa; phylum Chordata; class Mammalia; order Rodentia; family Myocastoridae; genus Myocastor; species Myocastor coypus. Next base: position 63,892 of record PVJA010006829.1, read on the forward strand.
GCTTCTCAATCGTACACTTAAGTATGATGGATCTAGAAGTACATAATTAAATTTTTGTTTTAATTTGTGTTTTACAATAATTAGATAAAAATAATTAGATAGTTTTTTTTTTCATATACGAGGAGTAGCATCTTGTACATAGTCTCTCAAATCATAGAGATTTCATTCACTGCTCCCTGGAATAGTTCAGAGCTTTTCCTCATTCTTCACTGTTAACTGGCATTTCAATGTGTAAATAGACGTGAGTTACTAAAAAAAAAAATCTATATTTGAGTGCTAAGGTTATTTACAATATTTTACGATTACTGAAAAACAGATTGAGCATATGTGTTTTGATATGGTTGGAAGAATTTCATCACTATGAATTCCTTGAAGAGTTCCTTGTGTTGAAATACAAACATAAGTAGCTTTTGCAGAAATTTGGAAATTCCTCTGCACGAAGATTGTCAGTGTGTATCCTAACTAGCCAAGTACCAGTGTTTGTACCCAGCACAGCCTTGAACATTGATTGTGCTGTAAGTTTTGGCCAAACTAACAGCAAGAAGTGCTATTTCAGCGCAGTTTTCAGAGGTATTGCTTCAATTATGAGTAACGAGGAATATCCTTTCAAATGTTAAGCAGCCAGGTTTACAATTTTATTGTGTGAATTGTCTGTTTATGTCTTTTTCCAGTTTTACTCTTCACTTACCAAAATCCTGCTGCTTTCTAACTCACCCGCTAACAGTTGCAATGACCTGAGGAGCTGATCTAACTATTTATTATGTATGTATATGCCTACCTTGGTTTCTGTATCAGGCTGGTGGCTTATAAAGTTAACTAAGTCATGAAGGCTAACTGTATCTTTATTTGTATTTGTCTTTTTGAGACAAATACGCCACACCCTGCTTGTGTATCTATCTTTAGATTTGACATTCAAAAACCCAAAGGGATGGTTCTCAGGATTCTGCATTTTAAACAACTAGCCCAGTTATTTTGGTGACCATGTGTGTCAGAGCTACAGATAAGATTGTGTTGCCTGTAACAGCAGCTCTAGGATGAGAAAGATCAGCCAGAATGGAACAGGCTTTGGCAGCAGTGGTGAAGCCATAGCACATGTGTTACAGTAGGCTGCTTGTAGCATTGAAAGCTGAGGGTCACCGTCACTGGCGAGAGAGATGGGGGGGGAAGCTCACATCTCAGGAGAACGTCTTACATCAGAACGCCTTACTGACATTTTACCAGTTAGCCTTGTCATCTCTGGAGAGAACAGAGGCACTGTTTAACTCATTTCTGATCTTCCATATGTAGTTGCATCCGGGCACCTTGCCCCAGAGGACTGGGAATAGCCCTCTGGATTAGCCATCTCTAATGTTCTATAGTTATCCAGACTATTTTCAGAGTGGCACCCGATTTCCTGTCTTCTTTTCATTCCCTGACTGTTATATTTCCCAGATTTATGTTCCTTTTTCAGTACTACCTCCAATTCTACTTGTTTGGGTGACCTCATTTTCTAGATTGCGGTCTTTGGCTCACTCTGTTCCGTTTGTTTTGCTAGGTTCTCTTGGTTCCAACTGCTTGTTCGTCACTGGGCAGGAAATTTTCAGCCCTGGGGACAGATACCACAAGGGCTGTGATTTCTGTGTGAGTACAGTTCAGGAGCTGCAGCAATCTGGCCCAAGTATGGGCTGGGAATAGCTCTCCTGAATATGGGCGTGCATGCAGGCTTTAGTTTTTTATTTAAATTCACTGTTTAATAAGACGCAGATAAATGACATGCTCCTGAGTACTTTTTAGATCATCGACTGACACGTGTACAGTGGGCTGCGTTTTAGCTAGAAGGAACTATCATGTACGCACACGTAATACAGTTTTTGTTAACCCAGTAACAGTTTAAGTCCCCATTCTCACTTTTTCCTGCACAAAAACTATGCAGGTCTCTAAAAGGTAAAGAAAGATTTTCAGTTTTTGAGTAGGAGAAAACTGTGTATAATGATACCATCCATCTTATTTAGCAAAAAAATGAAACTTTTTTTTTTTTTTTTTAAGCAAATATTTCATCCAAACAAATGGAGAGTTAAGGAGGCAAAAGAACCCCGGGGCGAGGGCAGCTAGAGCAGGCTAGGCAGGGAGTGCGCAGGAGCACGCGGCTCAGAGTTGGCGGACACGTGCACACGTGCATGGGTGCGTGGGTGCGTGCGTGCGTGGGTGCGTGCGTGCGTGGGTGCGTGCGTGCGTGTATGCGTGGGTGCGTGCGTGCGTACAGAAAGTGCGTCCAAGTCAGGCCTGCCTGGATTTGTTTGCTTGTTTGTGTTTCACTTTCAGAACTTTGGCCTGCGGACAGGGGAGATAGCTCGGCGGTCTGAGCGCCGGCGTGGCGAGTGGAAAGATCCAAGTTCCGTCTCCTAGACAGCGCGCTGTGCTGGCCCCGCAACCCTAGCAGTGCCATGGAAACCGGATGTCGGGGAGCACAGCTGTAATCTGCTCTGGGGAGGCTGAGACATGAGGATCACTTCGAGTCTGAACTGCGTAGCAAGATCCTATATCAAAAAACTGAAACCAAACTAAAACAAAAACTCTGGCCTCGTTTTCATACTTCGAAATTTGACTTTTGATGTCAGAATGCCTGACTTGAGAAGACATTACTATAGACCAGAAATCACTTGGGGGAAGCGCAAAAGCCCAACTGCGGCTTAAATCTGAGGCAGGCCAATGGGCGGTAGGAATGGGAAAGAAAAAGTCGGTCGTTCCCTTTTCCAGGATAATAAGACTTTCCAAATCGCAATTCTTTAAATCTGAGAAGAAGAAAATTTTTAGTAGCACTTTTGATGTATGTCTAGCGGACAGTCTAAATGTTGTTTTGGAAGTATGCCCTATTCCAAGAGGGAAATAAGAAAACTTAGGTAATTGTAAGAGTCCTTGTAAAGAAATAACACATCTTCCTGTCTTATAAATGTAATATGTTTTCCTTATTTTTTTCAAATCAATTTCTTTTTATTTCTATGTTGATTTCTGCAATGGAATTGATACATTCAAGTTAGGTTATTGATCCTCCTTCTCTAGAGCCTAACTTCTGGCTCTTTGATGCAGTTCTGGCTCACCTACTCTACCCTTGGAGACTATTAGCTGTCGGCACAAAAGGACTCTTTCTTGCAAACCTATTTTCTTTAATATTATCTTTGCACTGGTCATGGTGGCGCATGCCTGTAATCCCAGCACTTGGGAGGCTGAGGCAAGAGCATTGGCGTGAGTTCGAGACCAGCCTGGGCTACAAGTGTGAGCTCAAGGCCAGCCTGAACTGCATAGTGAGACCCTGTCTCAAAAAGACAAAAAAAAAAAAAAATTACCTTTTGCTATTTTTTTTGAAACATATTCAGTCTATTGAGAAGTACTATGGATTAAACATTTTATAGTTAATTCCATAGAATTGCTATTTTTTGTTCTTTTTAAGCTAGAAGAATAAAACTATTTTTAAAAATGTTAGTTGATACATTATCACTAGACCAATCATATGGAAACAAAATCTATAATTTTCTATGTAGGAGGTGCAACATCTTGCCTGCCTGTTTTTGCAGTGCTTACTGAGGTTAGAGTAAGGGTGGTACATAAATCAAAGGTGATGTATCTGAAAGGCACAGGCCATTTGGATTGACTTCATACAAACCCAACAGCTGATCTTGAGTGCCTTTAGATAAACAGGAAATTTGAGCTCTCCAAAACCTCTAAATTTTTTTTTTTTCCTTTTGAGACAGGGTCTCGCTATGCAGTTGAGGCTGGTCCTGAGCTCACTTTTGCAGCCCAGGCTGGTCTTGAACTCGCACCAATCCTCCTGCCTCAACCTCCCGAGTGCTGGGATTACATGCATGCGCCACCACGCCCAGCTAAAACCTCTAAATTTTGATCACACTCAGCAACATTTAACAAAAAAGCTTTAACTTAGTGTCCATTTAATGAGTGGTAGCTATGTAAGAAAGGCAGTGTTGCTTTTCTATGGGATCATTCAAGAAAGATTATTTTTCATCTCTGAGTAAAGAACAAGAGAGGATGTGGTTGGGTTGGATGACAAAAAGCGTTTTCTTCAGGCTAGGATTTTCTTTTTTTTAAAATTTTTATTTATTTATTTATTTTTCTTGTTTCAGAACCTTTGTTTGTTTATTCACTCATTTTTATGGCTGGCTTAGCCTGCCCCGAGGGCAGGGCTGGCACAGCATGTGGTGCTGGGGATCGAACCGCGGTCCGTGAAGCCCCCAAGCTTTCCCAAGCAGGCGCTTTAGACCACTGAGCCATCCTGCCGGACCCTAGGATAGGATTTTCTTTGTGGTTATGAGCTTTCTTTTCCATCAGGGAAGTGGTTTCCAGTGGTAAGGCAGCTGTACCAAGCCTTCAGGTGACCCAAATGCTTTTTGTCTCTCATGTGAAAAATATTTGTATTTTCTATTCTAAGTAACCAGTTAATTTGCAATTTTGACATTTTAAAGCCTTGGCAAAGCTTTGGGGACAAGGATATAAAGACACATGTGATGAGTAGCTTGGAAGATTGTTGAGATCTGTGATGACCCCAGTGATTCCCATGGTCCAAGACAGGCTGGAAAAATCTTGTGATAAAGTGTTTAAATTTCTGCCTCAAATTGAAACAATAAAATGCATTTTTTAAAAGAGGGCTAGCTTAGTTATAAGAAAACAAGTAAAAGTAGGCATAATGAAGTGAAAGTCAAAATCCTTTGACTCAGACGTCACATGATTGGCCCTAGGGGCCCTCAAACTAGACTTCAATGGGAACCCACTTTCTTTATGTAAATACTCTGGCACAAAAAGGCCCAAGGGCAGGGCACTTCTGCTTTGTCTGTTGTCACAAGTTCTGGGTAGTAACCAAGAACCAATACAATTCTTTCATTTGTTTGTTTGAACAAAGCTACACACAGGAAAATTGCCAGTTAGTCGTGGAACTTGAGGTCTAAGAGTCAGAATACTAAGAGTTATAGCAACTTTCAGAGCCAGTATAAACTAGAAAAGATTAGGATTCTCTTCTGTGAAGATCCAGGAATGGAGTAAGTATTCAGAGGGAAATTGAGATGCCCCAGGAGAGAGATTATGGGCTTTTTTTTTTGAGGGGGGGTCTAATTTCTTTCTTTCTTTTTATTTTTTAAAAGTTAAAAATTCCTTATTTTTTTATTCCTGGTGCCACTATCACAATTCATAGGGCAATATACCTGATGTAGTGAAAAGAAAGAAAAAGACAAAGCTATAGCAGATAAAGACCTCAGGAATGTACATCTAATTGACAATACATTGCATTAATCAATAGCTGTCCTTTTGGCAAACTGTGGCTATGACAGGCCTGAACCAGCATGGTTTCCTGTTTAAGCTGCAGTTACTTTTCTGACTATGGATCATCGTTCCTTCTGTGGCAGATTTTTACCGTTCTTCTAATGCATTTGGGATGACTATCTCAAAGTAGCCTGCTTTCCTGACAACTTCTTGCTGTCTCTCATGCTAATAACTGTAGCCCTTTTCTGTTGTTTTTTAAAACTTGCTACCATATCCACCACTTCCACCATCAGATCCACAACCATCACCATAGGGACTGCCAGAGCTTCTTCCACCAAAACTGGCCCCCCCTTCATGGGTCCATAATTTGACTGCTATTGTCCACTATAGTTTCCAAAATCATTGTGGTTCCCACCACCACCATAGTTACCACCACCAAAATTTCCTCCTTCAATGTAACCATCATATCCTCCTCCACCACTACGGCATCCATCACCTTAGTTTCCACATCCTGGCCTTCCACCACCACCTCCTCTGCTACTGTAACCACGACCACCACCATAGTTTCCACTATCACCTCCAAATCTGTTATATCCACCATCACCTCCTCCATAACTACCTTTGCTGACACCTCCTCCACTAACGTACCCTCCTCTTTTACCAAAGTTACTACTAGGGCCCAAATTCTCTCTACCACCTGCAAAGTTGCCTCTATGATCCATAAAGTAGCCAGATCCACCTCCACTGCCTCTTTGTGATCCAGCAGACTGCATCTCTTGTTTAGAAAGAGCCTTCTGCACTTCACAATTATGCCCACTGATAGTGTGGTATTTCTGAACAATTTTATTAACTGCATCATGATCTTCAAAAGTTACAAAAGCAAATCCTCTCTTTTTCCCACTCTGCCTGTCTTCCATAACTTCTGGGGTTTCGATCTTGCCATATTTTTCAAAATAGTCTCTCAAACTATATTCTTCTCTATCTTCTTTAATACCACCAACAAAAATTTCCTTCCCTGCTAGATGGGCACCAGGCTTTACTGAATCCTCTCTAGAAACAGCTCTCTCTGGTTCCACTACACACCCATCAACTTTGTGTGGTCGGACACACATTGCTGCATCCACCTCTTCAACACAAAAGTCACAAAACCAAAGCTTCTGCAGCACTTTGTTTGAGGATCTCTCACTATCACACAACCAGTGAGTGTGCCCTATCTCTCAAAGTGTTCTCCTAAACTGTTATCAATAGTTTCAAAACTGAGACCACCAACAGACAGCTTTCTCAAGAATGGACTCCCCTCTTCCAACTTGAGTTCAATATGGGACTGAAAGTAAGAGAGTTTGCTTCTAATTTCTTGAAAACTCTTGAAAATGCACCCCAGTCCAGAGATGAAAGATGCTGAGAGTGTTCATAAATACATTTCACTTTCCCTGCAATTTTATTTATTCTTTGGTAGCTAAGAAAGCTATCCTACTTAGTCGTATCTAAGCACAAGTGATTTTTGCAAGGATGAGGCCAAGAAACAATATTTTAAGTATTATTTCATTGCTTAGTTTTACTTCTACTGTGGATGTATTTCTTTTTGCAATACAGCACTTATTCATAAATGTGATCATCTAAAATGAAATATTTTAGTAACTTTTTAAAAACTGAAAAGGAGTGTTTAGATCCAAATCAATACCCATATTTAGACTAATTTGTATTTTTTAATGTATTTAGTAGAGGGTCTACAGGGTCTACAGGGTCTCATTGCACAGATAAGACTCATAGTGATCCTCTTGTTTTCAGTCTCCCCATCACTGGGATTACAGGTGTGCACCACTATGCCTGGACTTGGTGGCTGGCTCAGTGCGCCTGGGGGGCAGGCTGAGGCCGGCATGCTAATTTGTATTTTTATTGACTGTGTTCTGTGCTCTTTTTTGAGTGATAGTAAGTCATACTCACTGACTAAAAGAGAGATTATGTTAGCTAGTTTAATATAAGGAGAAAATGGAAATTACATGTATTAAAGTAAGCAGATGCAGGATTCAGCTTGTTTCTAGATGTATACTTATCGCTTCTGTGACTTATGTAAGAAGTGGTTTTATTTTATAAAATCATGATCTTTTTTTTTTTTTTTTTTTTTTTTTTTTTTTTTTT